>JASANA010012405.1:0-49113 GCA_030248095.1 Ptycholaimellus sp. GST1_10 | reverse complement strand
TCCTCCCCTTTCCACACTTTCGCCGCCGTTTCTCTTTGAAGCGAATATCGTTATAGCAGCTTGTTCCCCAGCAAGCTCCAAAAGGAGCATCTGGCTAGGTTGCGCTTTTGGCTGGGGCATCTGCGGCAGTGTAGAAAAAATGGTTTGAGAAGAGTCAAGAAGAGTGGGTGGCGATAATGGCTGGGACGGAGGCGTCAGGGAGTGGCTCGGCCGTCGGGTTCAGAACCAACCAGGTGGTGTGGGCGCGGCGGGAGGGGAGTTTGGTGTCCGGCGGTGATGGTGGACCAGGAGCTAGTGGCGGACGAGGACATGAGTGCCCCTGCCGCCCCCCAGCCCCGGCGAGAAGCGCGTCTTCTGGCTCGGACACTCACACACCGGCCTCGTATCCCTTTCTTTACCCTCCCTCCATCCAACCATCCATCTACGACCCCTCCACTCCCAGGTCCCAGGCTCAGAGGTGCGGGACTTCTGTGTAGGCTTCAAGGATTGCTATCGCAACGCCGCCGCGGACAACAAGACTGTAGAGTCCGTCAAAGTCGCCGTTCAGGTTCCCCCTCTCTTCTTCTCAGCCCTCTTCTGAAACCTGGAGTTGGGTTGTGCGAGTTGGCGGCAGTGCGAGCGCAGGAGGTGCTGGAGGAGTCCGGCCAACGAGTGGCTGCACTGGGGCCTGACGAACCTGGGGAAGTTCGAGGAGCTCATCCTCTCCGACACCTTCTACAAGTCTCTCGGCAAGAAGCCCGCCAAACCCTCCACCCCCGCCACCGCAGCTGTCCAGGACGCCGAATGTACGCCGGTCAACGGTTCTTCTATCCTCCTCCTCTTTCTGGCAGCAGAAGGATGACAGGCGTTTGATGTAGGAGCCAAAAAGGAGACGAAGAAAGCGGAGGTCTTCCCTCGGGTGGGCCAGTTGGTCTGGCTGGACGAAGAAGGTGCCAGCTGGCCGGCCATCTGCGTCAAGCGCTTGGCCGGGGAGGAAAAATGAGGTCGTCATCGTCCACGGCTCCACCCTCCGTCGCAAAACAGTCCTTCCTTTCCCTGCTATCGTAACATTTCCCGCATAATTGATGAATTAGGTGGCGGTGTCGGCGGTGAGCAACTTTCTGCCTGGAGCTCAGTGAAAGATTCAAAGCCCAGAGCTCTGTGGCAGCCTCCGCGGAGGATGAAACGGAGCGCCTGGCCTCCGTCAAACGCGTCGTGGCTGTGGTTAGTGAAGCCGCAGCCGGTCCCAGGGAATGAGGAGGAATGTTTGAGGTAAGTGACCAGAGCGAGGGCGACATGGGGGAAGGCGAGGTGTGGGAGGCCTGGGCGGCAGAGCATCTACCTCGCTACAAGGACTTCTGCCTCTCTCAGGACGACGTACGCGACACTCCTCGCCAACACTAGCCGGTACCTCCTTCCCTGCTTCCTCTCCTGACAAGAGGAAAAGAGAGAGGTGATTGGCAGAACCTCGGGTAAGGGGAAGGCGAAGGCGGCGAAGCGAACGCAGGCGTCGAGCACGGCGATGGTGAAGGCGGGGGAGCCGCTGGCGGAGATCAGCGTGAGCAACACCGGCCTCGTTTTCATGGAGGCCAAGAAGAAGCGACCCTCTTACGGACCCAAGCGAACCTCCAAGGCCGGCTTCAATGACGAGGAGCGTCTACGACTTGCCGTCCCTCTCGATCAAGGTTCCCCTCTCTAAACCACAACCCTTTTCTATAAGTGCCAAACAAGTCTGCCCAAACAGGCTGGATTCGAACGATGGCCAAACGACGACAGCCATCCAAGAAACTCGGCGACGTCTACTACAAACCCCCCTTGGCAAGAAACTCCGCTCCATGAAGGAGGTCGTCGAATGCAGTTCGACCCTCCTCCCATAGTCTCACTCCTCTCCTCCCTCCACTTACTACGCCTTGCAGTGGAGAAGAACCCTGGACAGTGCGTGGGTCTGAGCCCAGAACTTCTGCTTCACGGACATAGTCCTGGGACATCCGAAAGAAGTGGTCACCGAGCCTCAGGGACCCCCGCCCTTCCCCCAAGGCCCCGTCCGTCCCCAACACCCCGCTTCCCTCCTAGTCTTTGCCAAGCTTTACCCCTTGCCTTTTTCTGCTCCATCGCACTTCACCGGCATTGTTTTTTATTCTACAGTATTGTTGGAGAAGTGTGCGCTAGTGGGATCTGTGAATGGAAGGGATAAGGATTGTGTTGTGAGCCGGTGTATTGTGACGAATGTGAGGACCGCGAATGCAACCGACTTCCGCTCTCCATTTTTCATCAGTTTATGTAGCCGAAGAATCTTCGCATACGCAGTGACTACTTTCTGTTTTGTCGAAATAAAGGTTTTTATCCTGCAGCGGCTACTCATGTTTTCTAGGCCACAGGCCATTGAATTCCTCCAACACTCTGACTCTGAGGGCAAGGAATGAAGAGTGGGGACATTGTAGAGGTGAAGATGGGCGAGGATATGACGTCATCGCCTAAGGAGGATATGAAGTCATCCTCTAAGGAGGATATGAAGTCGGAGGAGGCGAAAGCCTCCACCTCGCCCAAAGCGGAGGCGGAGATGAAGGACGACGCCCCCAAACCCACCTTCAGCCACAACCAGGTGGAGAGAGTAGAAAGAGGGGAAGGTGGATAGAAGAAGGCGTTGGTGGTGTTGAGGTAGTTTGGGGAGCGTTCGCGGGTCGCTGGCACCCGGCGCTGGTGCTGGATCCGGAGGCGAAGCTGCCGGAGAAGCCGGCGCTGGTGAAGGAGAACTACGCCCTCCTCCTTTGGCTCGCCGACGGCCGCGTCTCCACTGTATCCACACCTCTCAACACCTCCCTAGAGCAGCGGAGAGGGCAATGCTGTGCAGGTGAAGCGAAAGCTGCTGCGGCCCTTGGAGGACTGGGCCTGCTTCGAGGAGAACAAGCTGGCCAGCCGCTACGTCGTCGCCGTGGAGCTCCTCGTCAATGTAAAGAGGAAGAGAGAAGGAGGAGGGGCTGAGAGGAGAAAGCTTCCAGATCGCAGCAGCGCGAGCGGGTTTGAAGATGGAGGACCCGGCTGCCTGGTCCGCCTGGGCCAAGGAGCACACAGCTCACCTCGCCAACTTACGTTTGTCTCTTCCAATTTTCCTATCAATTGTGCTTCTTGCGCATATTTGATTGGGAGCGTAAAGCAAAATGTTGCTATGGTTTACATGGAGGGCGATGAAAAAGAATAGTCTGAAATAGGTTAATGAATTTGGTTTAAAAATTAATATGAACCCTAAGCGTGACATTTTAGGAAGTATAGCAGTTATAGAAAAATGAACTAAACCTTACTCCTTCTGCAAAAGCCCCAAAATTTTATGCAACTGCAGTAAGAAGAAAATTTAGTTTTTCATCAGACAAGTATATTCATGAGGCGAAAAAACAATGTTTAAAATTTTACACCAGGTAAAGGTGATAAAAGCAATCATTTTCTGAAATGCCATAACTCAACTTTTAGCAAATGTTTCTGAATGAGAATTTTGTCCAAAAACATTGTTGATTTAATCGTTTACAAACACATAATAAATTTTTGTTGGAAACGGTTAAAATGGAATGGAATTAGGCTTGTAATCAAGAAAAATATATTTCGTAATTTTTTGTTACGAGGTAACATGCAAAAAATGCTGAAGCTTGGTAAACATTGCACTTTAGTATAACAAAAAATTAACACAATTTATAAAAATGCAAAAAACTCCACTTCATCTTTATTGCTTTCAAACAAAATGTGTCATAGTTAAGCCAAACTTGTGTAAAATTATCATTGAGAAATATTGGTTAGGGCCTGAGTTATGGCGTTTACTACAAAAGAAAGAAAGTTTATGATAACACTGCTATATCTTAATAATTTTACCCAGGTCCTCCGAGTAAGACCAATGTGTCAAAAATTATGCCATAATTTTGGGGAATTTCCTGGAATTTTTTTTGGAAAATCGCAGTTTTTGGTACCTAACAATTCGAAGGTGAAAAATGCACAAAATAGACCAATTAAAATATGCTGAATATTTTGATTTTTGCTAGCACATGAAACATTTACGGCTTATGGGGAACTTTAAACCAGCGCTAATTTATAAATTTTAAAGTCGAAAAGAGGTAGTCAAGAGGTAGGAGGAACTCGACCGCGGCTGTCCAAGGTTGCCAGACTGTCCCAGATTTAATTGTCACTGTATTTTTCGTCATCGTACGAAACGCGTAAAGGATAAATGTTTGCAGACCTAAATGAGTCTTTCTTCCAATCAACTCGAGAAGCTGAAGCAAAAGAGAGGTTATAATTTGCTTTCAGTCTACTTCATAGATATTGGGCTGGCGCGAGGGAGCGGAGCGAGTGTCAGCGCCCAGCCCCTCTTTTCGACCCGGGTGTACGTTTTCGAGGTCAATGCTAGATCTTAAAATTGATAAGGCTTTTGTCAGCTCAGATTTTCTGAATTTCCGATCGCTCTGATTCTTCTTGCAGAATCGGTCTGAAAGAGTGTCATAAAATTGACCACAATTCGTGAGAAAATTGAAAAAGTAGCAGACCTCTAGCAAAAAATTGCTCAAAAAGTGCGAACTCTTACTCATCCTCCTTCTTCGCATCTGTTCAGTGGACGATAGTAGTTATTCAAACGGCCAACAGTAAAGGGTTCACTTGATCAATAGCCAGTTGGTTAGTTTTAGCTGTGGTTTGTGTAGTGACGCTGAGAAAACTTCTAAAATGTTGCGAGTTTACGAATGGTCATGGATCATGTGTGTTGAATGTAGTTTAATTAAACAAATAAAGGCATATGGCTGAGTGGGTTGTTGATTCAACCATGTATGAAGAACGAGCTTGAGAAGCCATTATCATTTATGATCTTTGTGTTCCATGATTCAACTTTAATCACATAGGGTAGTATTGAAGCCTTGTCTGAACCAAATGTTTTACTCTTTTATTTTAAAAATGGAGAAATATCTGGCACGTAAGGTAAATTTCTTTTCTCCCAAAAATTCGATTGCGCCGAGCTCAAAGTCAAAGAAATACATCGACTGCTAGTGGAATCTGCAAAGCCACCTGCATTTCATTTTTGCGCGCACTGAAAAGAGCCACTGAACTGCGCACTAAAGCAAAATGCAACTGTCTAAGAAGCAGATCCACTGGTAGTAGATGTATTTCTTTGACTTTGGGCTCGGAGCAATCGAATTTTTGGGAGAAATGAGATTCGCTTTAGGCTTGCCGATGGTACCAGATTTAATTATTTCTGTCACCATACTTGTATGGGGGCCAGCTGCGTGGGGGGGGGGGGGGGGGTGGGGGGAAGGGGGGCGCACACGTATTTTTTGGCGGAGGGGTGGAGGGGGCGGGGGTCCCATCCTCACCCCCTACGTGGTAGGTCTCTGTGGGGGGGGGGGGGGGGGGGGGGATTGGGTTTTTAACAGTAACACGTAATGTCAGAAAAGTCCGAGTAATACCAAAAACGCGTAATTTGTGGCAATTTTTTTTTTAATTTTTGGGGTCTGCCATGTGTAATTGTTTTTGGCAGTCGTGGTACTTCTTAATCTATCCGCACTAATTTAGCCATCTATATCCGTATTTTATCTGCCCCCCCAATCCTAGGGGCACGTGCGTGCGCCACTCCTCCCCCCCCCCCCCGCCACGAAGTGTCCGATGAGCCGATGGAGCAGAGTAAGGGAAAGTGACCAACAATAAAATATGTATCGCTATTTAAGCTAGATTTTCCAACAAAAATGACGTTGCTCATCTTCTAAGTCAAGTAAAACATGTAGAAGCTTCATTTTATCAGATTTAACAATTATAAAACAAGAAACTTTAATAATTTATTTGTCGGAAAATCTAGCTCAGATACCAAGCGAAAGCAACATATAGACAAATGTTCCTGCGCAAAATGCTCCCTGCGCAATTCGACCCAAGGTCATTTGGGGCCTACATTACTTTAGCACATAATTTTTCCACTGACCCCAAGAAAAATGACAAAATTCTGAAAAACCGATGCTTTTTAAAAGTACCTAAATCATTAAAATTTTAGTTTATTTGATTCAACAAATTGCATATTTGTCCAAAAAAATATTTGCAGAGAAGAAGCCAAGCATCATTCAGCCAGCGAGGAGCCTTCATCCAAGGTAGGTGAAATAGCATTGCCTCAATTTTCGCGGGTGCGCTGGCACTGTGCCAACTGCAAAAAATGCCTTGGTATGACTATTAACTTTCTGAATTTTGAAACAAACTGTTCCTCCTGGTAAGTGTTATTCCATAAGCAAAAAGACACCTAAAATAAAATTTTTATTTACTTTAGAGTTTATGTACAAAAATCGTAATTTTAGGCTAGAATTGCATTATTTTAAGAGACTTAAAAACTTAAAAATATCATTCAAAGGTGCCTTTTTATTTTTTCCTATTTCGTAAAATAGGGAATTTTACTGTGCCATTCATTTTTTGATGAAGCTTTTTTCATATTTTGCGAGTTCAGACTGACATTAAAACTGCTCAAATTAAGACTGACTGAGGTAAACTGCTCAAATTTTCAAGGTTTAAGTACTGAAACAACCAATTTTTTAGACTCCACCTTAAAAGTTTCAATCCTATTTTATAACATTAAACAATTGACTAAGATCTTATCGGAATGCACACAGGCTCTGGTTAATTTCCACGTCATTTAGTCATTTTTTATCCGAGTCTTTTATGACCGTAATAGGCATCTTTATCGCCCTGCAGGTTAAAATTACAACTCCCAACCCTGTGAGGCATTTTTCAAACGAAAAGTGACTTTTTTATAGGTGTTGAAATAGGAACAAAAGGGATATGACGCATAGACGTTAGGGATGATGGTGCCTACAAATCCAATTTTTTGTTTGATAGCTAAATTCACAATTTGATGAATTTCTACCAATGAATATGCAGAATGGGGAATTATCTGTGTTGTAATTTTTGCTGAAGTTTCAAAAACCAAAACGCTGACCTGACAGTTTTGAGATTAGTAAAAATAGGTTTTGACGAGATTTTGTTTGCAGACCGCCAGCAAAAAAGAAAATCGGTCTAAGCAAACGATGATAAAACTTAGAAATCGTAGAGTGTACTTTTGATTTCTTTTTCGTATAGCCATTATAAACCACAATAGCTAATGGATCCTTTCCTGTACCATTATATCACTAACACTTGCGTTCAATTTTCAATTTTCCATGTAAATTTTTTTCTATACCTTTGCCCAAATCCTTGCATTGTACATCAATTTCAATTTTTAATCCCTTTTCGTCTTTTTGTCTTGCTGCGTAAATTTGGAATATAATGACCATCTCTAAACATCTTAAATATTTGCTTTTTGGGATTTGAAAATGATTAAGAAATGCTAATAGTTGTTCGTTGAAATATACAATGCTGCATCAGTCCCAGTAGCAAGAGAAAAAACTGCAGAAAAAACGCGAAGACGGGACTTCAGGCGAGAAGCCATCGCGGACGGGGGGCGACAAGAAATTTAAGTCCAAATATTTTGACTGACAATAAAGGAGGAGGTTGAATGTTGAGCTGGTTTGAGATCGGCGGCGGTGCTGAAGGCGGAGGCGACGGGGAGAAGTTGGACTACGACAAATTCTTCGCAGCGAGGGCCCACGAACAGGACCCGGACGATTGGAAAACCGAGTTCGAAGGCATGACCGTCGAGGAGATTGAGTACCGACGCATGAAGAAGCTCAAAAAGGTAATTTTTATGGCCCTCCTTCATCAGTTTTTCTCAATTTGTTGGCTTTTCATTTTAGACAGACTTGATATTTCACCTAAAAGGAGCAGTATCTATGCAAAGAATTTGCAGGAGAAAAGCGGAGAGAACGTGAGGCGATGGAACGCGGCTATGCAATCGGCCGTGCTGGCAACCTTTTCGCTTCCAACCCTCTGAAGCACAAGAAGCCCAAGGTCACCCATCTTCTACCATCCATCTTTCATCTCCTAGCATCCATTGCAGTTGGACAAGGACGGTCTGCCGAAGATGACGACTCCAAAGCGGTCGCGGAATGCACCGAAGGACGAGTTCACGGAGGCTGAACTGGCTCTCTACATCCAGCCCATGGAGCACGGCTGGCGAAGGGAGATTGTGGCCCGCAAGAACATCCCCGAGGGCAAGACCAAAGCCGGCGACGTCTACTATCTACCCCCTCACGGACTCAAGAAATGCCGCAGCCGCCCTGATGTCATCAAAATTCGTTAGCACCCTTTAATTCTCTTCCAACCTTCTGTCACCCGAAGCCTAAGCATGAATCAACTGCTCAAAGCTATGCTTCAAGTTGTGGCCAGTTGCAGTGGATCGGTTTCCGGAGCTGACGATCGACAACTTCAGCTTCACCTACATTCCCACCAGACACCCCAAGGAAATGGATCACTGAATCCGGCTTAACTACGTGAAACGATTGCAGTTGTCTTTCTTCTTTACTATTGATTACTTCATTACTTTTGTCCTTTGTGACTCATTTTCCCAATTTGATGCCTACATTTTGTTAAAGTGCCCAGCGAAATTTCTTGGCACCACATTTCATAAAGTTATTGCAAAGTGCACAATAAAGGGAAAGTAAATGAAGCTTTTTACAACGGAACCTGAGGGAAAGTGAGGAGAGGCAGGGGCAAAAGCAGCTTTGGGAAGTCTGCTGGCAGGCTGCTGAAGTGTGTGCAGGGCAGGGCGCTTTACACTGAGGCGCGACGGGGGCGTTGTAAAGCGTCTATCGATCCCGCCCGCACGCACTGCCAGGTGCCGTGTACAGTCGTCCCGTTGCCCAGAGCGGACCTCGCAGGCATGGACGAGGAAGCGGGGAGGACGAGCAAGGAGCTCGTTAGCGAGCTCACCCTTGAGGAGAAGCCAGCCCAGGTTCCCCTCCCCCTTCACCTCACCCTCAGGGCAACAGCTGAGAGGCTCGGTGACTCAGGGCCTAGAGGAGCCTGCCTCCTCATCAGATAGCTGCAGGCCTCACCCTCTCTCTGAGCTAGGCCTGTTTGAGGCAAACAAAAATGCTCGGAATGCAGCTGGGGCCAGCAGGCCGTGTAGTGTCTGAAAGAACTAGGCTGTGCTCCTGAGTGCGTAGGTGAAGTTAGGCGCAGAAGCGGAGGAGCTGCAGATGCTGACGGCGCAAAAAATCGTGGCCAAGAAGGCGGCCGCGGATGAGGAGGAGGAGGAAGGAGAAGTTGTGGCCGTTAAGTTTCCCGCCAAAGGCCAAGGTTCACTCCCCTTTCCTGTGGATGAATGGAGTGGATAGATGCAGTCTATGCCCAGAAGCACCGCTGGAGGAGTTGGAAACGCGGGAGCCGAGAGTGATCATCCATCCGATCCATGTGGAGCAGCCGCCCAGCACTCAGTCTAAAAGTCTGCCCTTTCTTCCGACCCCATCTGGGCCCTATTTGCTTTTGAAAGAAGCCCAGGCAGGATGCGCTGAAAAAGGGGGGAAAAGCGGATGGGAGGCGGGGAAGGGGAGGGCAAAGATAGAGGAGGCGTTTAGGAATGGGTTGAGGAGGCGTTTCTTTTATCACCTCCAGTGTGAAGGGTGGGGGTGGGATGAGGGGAGGAGGAGGGAGTGAAGGTGAAGGCTGCCTGGAGAGCGGCATTCCAGGTGAGACTTCAGTCTAGCAGGGGGTAGGAAGGCTTCTTCTGCCAGATAGAGGCAAGGCTGACAGGCAGCCATGTCCTGGACTGACTCCCTGGACAATGACCTGCTCGACACCGACCTTACGCTTAGTGAATCTCTTCCCACTGGTATTGCCTATATGATCTAACGATCCAAAATCATGGCTTCGAAAACTTCTAGACAGGAATCGTCCAACAATTGACAGCTCAAATTGGGGTTAGTGTAGTGGCAAGAGAAGTTCAATCATTGAAAACGGATCTCACAGTGTGCAATCACTCTCAATTGATATTTAGAAAAGCATGGGTAAAAAGGAAGGCAAGTGGTGATTGAGAGGATAGCGTGGTGGCGGCGTCGGGGGGTGATGTGGAGGGGCCACTGTCGGTGTCCGCCTCCAGGGAGCCTCTCATGTCCGCCCACCCCGAGCAGCTGAGCAAAGAGGAGCGTGTAGCCGAGATCACGGCGCACAAAATCTGGGAGGCTGGCGAGGCCGAGGAGCGATTCCCCGCCAAAGTTCCCCAATCCTCTCTTCCTCTTCCTCGCTCTGGCAAAGTGTGAGTGGGATTGAGGTGTACACGTGCCGATTCTGCGGTCTGAGCTATGCGTATCTGACGACGCTGAAGGCGCATGAGCGAGTGCACGATGTGGAGGAGCCCTATCGCTGCGCTAAATGCGGCCAAGGCTTCCGCTTCTACTCCGAATACGACTATCACCTACGCTCACATATTGGTTTCCGTTCTTCATTTACTCCCATAGTACCATTTGTATATGTGGCACAAATTCATCAGCAATAATAAATTAGCTTTTCCCAGTAACGTTTATCTTGTAACCTGATTGCATGGGATGGTTGCAGATCAGAAGCAATACAAATGCAAATGCGGGCGTAGCTTTACTCTGTACACGGATCTGATCAACCATCGATGTGAAATCGACTGCTTCCTGGACGAGATTGTGGGCCAAGAACCTCCGCCTCCCATTCACCCACCACAGAAAGCTGAATCAGTCCTCCTAGACAAGTTAACCCTTTTAAGTTTTCAAAAAAGAAGCAATCAGTGTTAATCTATCTTAAATCAATGCATTGCAGAGCGCCAGCAAAACCGCTCTATCGCTACCCAGATTCACGGCGCAAATGTTACATCTGCCAATATTGCGGGTAAGGAAATTTATTTAGTGTTTGCTGAAGGAGATTTTAAAAATAACATTGTTCAGCATATTTCAAACAAGATCGGCTATTTGTTTTTGATAAACCGCAAGTATGTTTGTGGTTTTAAATCTCATGTCGAATGAATTACAAAGCATAAAAAATTAACAAAATTAACAAAATTTTATGTTCTTAGCAACAAATAATAATTAGCACAGTCGCACAGTAAAATCATTATTATTAGAATTTGATTAGTAATGAGGAACCTCAGCAGGAGCTGAGGCTACCGAATTTAATTTCGATGAAGTGCGTTCACTTTCGACATCAGTATTTACAATTCATCCAAGACCTCTCTCATGACCTTTTTGGACATTTTTTACACGTCATGACTTGATTTGTTATGATAAAGAGAATGATTTGATAGGAAGAGCTACGCAGAGAGTCGTGAGCTGAAGTACCACATGTACTCGCATCGCGGAGAACGGGCCTTCAACGTTCGCTCCACCTCCTACGCCTCCTGTCTCGACCGGGACAAGATCTGGAAGTCCGACCTCGACTATTTTGACTGGGATTGATTTGTTCACCTCCTACCTCATCCTTTCACTGCCCCCCTCCACCATCCTACGCCTCGCCTACCCCTTCACCTCCTATTTCTTCTCCCTCCTTGAGCCTCTCCACAACTCTTCGCTTATTCCTTCCTATAAGCTGTCATACTTTTTTGGTTTTATGGGTAATAGAATAAATTACAATTATTATCGATACCAGCTGCAATGTCTAATGAAATGTCAATTCTTTACAATAGTTTACATTAGTTACAACATAAGCTGACAATTGACGAAATTATTATGTCACTTTACATTTCAATTTTGGGAGTTATAACTATGAATGGCGAAGTCAGGCTTAGCAATTAACATAGAAAATACGTGAAATACGGAAAAACATGTGTGAATCACACCAAACACTGGATTCATCAGCCTTGACAAACAGGAAATTCGTCACGTTCATTCTATGGCTACGGTTAATCTGAAATTCAAATAACGCAAGCTACCTCAGTTTTTAACCATTCTAAAAAAAGCTCTATCAAGACATGAAGTATGCCTATGAGGACTGAATGTAGGATGGCGATTTGTTTTCAACCGAGTAGGAAAGGCTATTGGGCTGGCGCGATGGAGCAAAGCGAACCGTCAGCGCCCAGCCCCTCTTTTTGACCCAGGTGTACGTTTTAGGGGTTATTGCTAGATCTCAATTTTGATAAGGCTGCTGCTCTTCGCAGAAAGCTCCAATCATGTTAATTTTTTCTGCAATGGAAAGAGCAACATCGAATTGACTATAGTTTATCTTTTGACTTTTGCATGAAACGGTTTTTTTTACCATGAAAAATGCAAAAAACCAAATGTCCGAACTCCTTCTTCTTCTTCTTCTCCTACGCATCTATTCAATGGACGATAGTAGGTATTCATTTCTCTTCTCCCCCCCCCCCCCGCCCCCAGGTCACTGGGCTTCATCATGTGTTTATTTATTGATAAATCTGAAGTTAAGCTAAGGGGATATATGCAGCAGTGGTGTAGTGGGGTACGCGATTGGACAGCTGAATGAACCTGGCAGGTTCGAATCCTTCCCAGGCATTCTTTTTTTTATTTTTGTCTGTTTAAAGTTGAGAAAACAACTGGTACCATCGGAAGGCCTAAAATAAAGCTCTTTTCTCACACAAATCGATTCTCCAGATTAGAAGCTAAGAAAATTTCTCAAAAATTTTTAAGTTTACCAGTAGATTTGCAATGTAATTTCCGATTTTGTTTCAAAATCGAATTTTGATCAAAAATTTTTTGTTATAATTTAAAAAAAAGATTTTTTTGTTTATTATTTATTTATTATCTAATAAAATATTAGCTCAATGTATAACTAACATTATAAAATTTGTATTTATATATTTTCTACTATACTAAAAGTGGAAGAAATATCTGGTACCATCGGCAGGCCAAATGTGGGTCTCTTTTCGCCAAAATTTGCAATTGACTCGAGTAAAAAGTAAAGGAAATACATTTTATACTAGTGGAATCTGCTGCGTCATCTGCATTTTGTTTTTGGGCGCGCATGGAAAGAGACAATGATCTGCGCGCCAAAAACAAAATGCAACTGTCCAAGCAGCAGATTCCACTAGTATAAAATGTATTTCCTTTACTTTTTACTCGAGTCAATTGCAAATTTTGGCGAAAAGAGACCCACATTTGGCCTGCCGATGGTACCAGATATAATCACTTCCCTAAAGGGGAAAGCGAAGAAGCAGAGAGAGGCGGTCCGTGCCTGTGGCCACCCCACACTCATCCCACTTCAGCCCCTTTTATCACCCTGCCCGCAGCTATTTTCTTGCTTCATTTTCTGCCGCATTTGATCCCCTTTTTCAGCCCTATATCCAATGCATGCATATGGAGAGATAGCCAGCTGGAATTGACACCGTGGGGCAAAAAACTTGGCTCATCAATATGCGAAGGCTTTCCCTCAAAGCCGCCCGCAGAAATCCATGATCTGCGTCATTCTGGCCAGGCGACTAAGGGAGAGCAGTGCTAGAGAGAGCTTGGTGGTGGGAGGAGGTTGGAAGAGAAAGGGAGGCGATGCTGGGGTGGAGTGAGGGCGAGGGCGGGGTGGAGTAGGCTGGGTGGTGGTGGCTGAGGGGCGGTCTCTCCTCTCTCCGCCAGTCTCCCAGCGATATGGATGGTGTCCGGTCTTTGAATTGGCAGTGCGGCTGGAAGGGTAGGCACGCTCCCACTCTTCTCCTCCTCCTCCTGTCCTCCTCCTCTTCCACCCCACTCCTCCCCCTTCCACCCCTTCCCCTTCCACCTCTCCCCTCCCACCCCAGCACACACACACCTAGGTGGCCTCCCTTCAGCCAGTGTGCGCCCCAATGGGATAGGTATGGAGCTGGAGTAGGGCCTTGGGACCACGCTACACAGCCACTACTACACCTCCCATACCTATTCCTAGGCCTAGGGCCCATATATAGGTACACCTCTACCGCCTCCCCATATATGCACCACTCCTTACGCCCTTCCCATCCCACCCACCTCTCTCTTTTTCCATCAGTCCGCTTCCCTCATTAGGCTTTTTTCCTACCGGTATAATAGTCGTATTTCCGATGCATGAGCATGAGTGGGTGCTGGTGCTGGTGGATTCGCATTTCCGACGGCGGCGCAGCAGCAACCTGTTGCGAGAGGACGTGATTAGAGGGGTGTTTTTGGCAGGTGTTGAGGAAGGGTGGAGGGTGAGGGGCTGTAGGTGGGTGAGTGGTGAATGGTATGCAGAGGGTGGTGGGAGTAGAGGGATCTAGGTTTCTCATCGCCGCCACATCCCTGCGCCCAGTGGGTAAGGGAGGGTGACTGTGGTTCCCGAGCAGGAGATTTCTTACCAGCGGAGGTCGCTGTTCGATTTGCACCCCCCGCGCTCTCCCAGCCTCAATCTCTCACTCCCAATATCCACCCACCACTGCCTTTTACCGCCCCTCGCTGCCCTGCCGGGGCTGAGGTGAGGGGGAGGGGAACAGTGAGGGGGCAGAATGCCATTTCCCCTGCCTTCCTCCCTTTTAGGAAGGCCTGGAATGGGAATGGAGGAGGCCATTGCGAGGCACTGGCCAGCAATTAATGCACAGGCCCACTAATTGCCCTCGTTTTTCAGGCCCCTTTCCCACCAAGGCAGGCCCCTTTTATCTGGGTTACAGGGGGGAGGTAGTGAGGTGCAAGTGTGTGCCTTGGTATCGAGCGAAGCCTTTGTGTCAACCCAGCCTTTATCTCCAGCCAAGCGACCTGTCTATCCAGCCAGCCTAGCTATCCCCTTCCCTAGCCCCGAGCAATAATGTTGGCCGAGCGTAGTATTGGCTCTATGATTGAGGCTGAGGAGGTCTTTGATGACAGGTTCCCTCCCTGGGAGGAGAGAGTGAGCTTGTAGGGGCAGGAGTGGTGGTGCTAGGGTAGGCGGAGGGAGCGCCATTAGCCTCAAGCACTCTTCTCTCCCCGCAATGCTCTCTCGGCGCAGTCCTCCATTGTCGATTGTCGATAACTCTTCACAACTCCTTCCCCCTCCCTCCACGCCCACTCTACAAAGCCTTTCCAATGCCCTCCCGCACCACTCTCCTGCTAACCATTCTTCCGGCACCCGCTTCCATTGACCCAGGGGAAGGAAGGACTGCTTCAGGGCCTTGTGGTAGACTGTGTTGGGAGAGGGGTAAAAAGTGGGCTAGGCTCTGCCAGTTGGTGCAGACGCAAAAAGGAGCAGCATTGGATTACGCCCTTCATTTGCCAGTCATTAGCAGTGGCGGCGCCATTTGCTCCCCTGTCTCCAGTGACTGGCCTGGGAACGCTTGTGGTTGAGCGAAGGAGGGGCAGAGGAAGTCAGCCTTCATCAGCTGCCATTTCTGCACCTGGCACCACATCCTCCCTCCACCTAACTCCGCTAATGCATTACACTGCCTAGGCTTTCAGTTTTTCCTGCTTAGGGAGAAGTCGAAAATGATGCTGCTATTTTTGAGCATCCGTTCCGACCATTTCTTCAGGCTATTTTTTAAGCTCAGATCAGCTGTAACTCTGTAACTAATCAGTAAGGAAGCTGACTACATTATATGGCGAATCGTTGTTGCCATGGGCTGCGCCAATCAATCAAGACTGGTTTGTTGGCTTCTTCGTTTTATGGCTACCTGTGTTCATAAAAAGATTTTAATTTAGTCATTTTTGGGCTCTAAATTTCATCGTGGATAGCAGTGAATATCAGTTTCTCACGTCATTCTATTCCCTACTGACCGAATTAAAAATGCCTCAGCTATTCGTCATATTCTTTTGACTCATAGAAACGCAAGATATTTTCATATAAATCTCCCTTTTGGGAGTATTCATGCTCACTGCGCACTCTATCTGAGGCGAGGTATCTGTTCTATTTTTGAGCGGGCTTTTTGGATTTCCTCGGAAATTGAAATCGGAAACCCTTAGGCTATCAATAGCAGCCGCAAAGCCCGTAGGAATTCTCGGCTAAATTCGTCGCAGCGCTAATCACTTTCTTCACTTTCCCCTTCGGGGCAGGGTAGCCATCTGGCTAAGGGAGGTGAAGGGGGTGCTGGTGGTTTAGCGGACAAAGCTTATGCAAACTGTAGGACAGACCCCCTGCAGAGAGAGCCGCAGGTAGGGGGGGGGGGCTGATTTGTGTTCATTGTGTGGCTGAGCAGAAGGTAGAGAGAAGGAGGTGCTGGTCACAGTCGGAGGGGTGCAGTGTGGTGGCCTTGCTGATGTGGGGATTAGAGGTGGGGGGAGAGGAGGTTGGAGGTAGGCTAGCGGAAGGTTGGCGGTGAGGCCCTGTTTGCTCCTCTCGGTCAAGAGGCCCCCGTTCCTCCGCCCTTCTCCACCTTGGCCCAAGGAGTGAGAGAGAGTCTGCACCCCCAGCCAGCCACACATACACACTCCACCCCTCCTTCTTCCCATAGTCGCCAGCCCTCGGCCACTCCTCCGTTGGTGGCGGGTGAAAAGGAGGGCTGACGTGAGCTTGGCGCCCTGGGCTCCTTCACTCCTTCAGTGGCCTCTTCAGGAGCATTCATTGCCTCTAGCCTCTACCCACTCCCGCTTTGTAGCATTAGACTGGTTGAAGCTGAGAGAGAGAGAAGGCTAGCTGGTGTAGTAGAGTAGAAGGAGGAGAAGAGTGGAACGGTCAGCGTCCCTCGCTCCTTGAGAGAGGTGTGGGGGGGGGGGCTCCTTCCGCCTCTCAAGAGGTGTTGGAATCCCGGTTCTCTGCGATGGGCGCCAATTGCCCTCTCTCCTGTCCAGCTCCAAAAACTGCCCAGGGACAGGACAGGTTAGCCTCTCCTCCACTACTTATATACCGCCTCCTCTTTTCCCACCATTCCCGCCCATTTTTCATGAGTTGGCAAAAGAGGAAAAGGTCACCTGGGTGCTAAGAGTGTTTCCGCCGCCTTTTACATCCATTTTTGCTTGAGAAATCCTGTTTGAGTCTAATAAAGCGGAAATTGTCTGACTAACCAGCATTTCTGTCATCTTTTTCCCCTTTACTTTTATCCAGTTATGAGATAGAAGCCGATTTTACTTTAACAAGCTCTTAGGGGAGAGAAACTATTGAGGAGTCATCTAGATTGCCAGCATAGAGCTTCAAGCCTAAATGCCTTCGTTGGGCGTCAGCCAAGGGCTGCTCTATTCATAAACTCAATTTTCGACGACCCTTCTAAAGCTGCTCAACTCCACTTTCTGATTTGCCCAAAACTGGTTCGATTTTTCACCTTCCTTTGAGACATTCGCCTACTTGCCAATTTCTTGTTTAACGTTTTGAAACGTTCTGCCATTAAAATTTTTTAAAGCTATTCCGGCACTAGGTGATGTGATTTGGCGGGATGTGTTGTGATGATGGAGGTAAGGGAGAAGTCGAAAAGAGCAGGCTTTGCTCTCAAATAGGTTAACAGGCTTTGCGCAGACATGATTCTGGTTGGCGCAGAGGATGGATAGGGCAGAGTTGAATTGGAAGGGCGTGACGGGAGGATAACTGGGTCTCAGAACTCAGACAGGGCAACTAAGGGGTGGGGCGAAGTGAGGGACGAGTTGTGGCACATTTGAGGCGAGGATGAAAGTGGACTTCGAGACTTGGCCTTTGGGAGGCGCTGTGTGAGTTGGTGTGTGTGTGTGTGGAGTTGTGTGGGCGTCTTTATGGGGACAACAGAGGGATGGCCAAGGTCCTAAGGTGGTCGCTGGCCTTCCCTCCTTTCCCCCCTCCCTCCCTCCATCCCTCCCTCCGCGTGTGCATACGTCCTTGAAGGCGGCTGGGTGTATATGCCTGTAGTGAGGGTTGTGTGGGGGTAGGGGGGATGGAGATGGAGGTCTTCTTGGGGGCTGTCCCAAGTCTCGGCCTCGCCCTCTACTACTTTTGTCTTCCCTCGACTCCTGCAGAGAGAAAGAGGGAGGGAGGCATGGGGGATGGAGGTAGTTGGTAGGGGACAGGGGAAGGAGGGAGGGAGGGAATTGGCAAAGGCCTACCTCCCCAGACCCGCTCCTCCCCATTCTCACCTCCTTCTTTTGCTGCCCACTGAGCACACGCGCTGACACATGTGTGGACCAACGATGCCTCCCAGCCTCTTCTCAGGATGGGGAAGGTGGGAGAAGGGAGGCGAGAAGGTTTTTAGCGAGGCATTTGAGTCATGCCGCAGCTGAGAGCGAGGTGGTAGGGGCATTGTTGCGGAACAGGCGTGCGTCTATCAATGTGGGCGACTGAAGCAGGATTGCCTTCGACTCGATGCAATCAGGAGGAATGTGGGCGAAGAAATTGTCCGCTCCTGCCGCATTGCTGCTGTCCAGACGGGACTTGAGCAGCTGATTCAATTAACACCCCGCCGACCCTGCTGCCAGCATTTCCTATCCTCGCTTATGTGCAATGTAATCGTGGGCCTTCTGTTTTTCCACCTGTCACTTCCGAATTCCTTACCCAGACATCTCGCTAACTTCTGCACATATAAAGCCTTTTCCTGATCAAAATCTTTGGGCAGAGCGAATATGAGTTTCTCCCGTCCTTGTTGGACCATTGGAGGCGGAACCAGGGATTCGGGCTATCTACGTTTTTGGGGGGAATGCCTGCTGCTATTCCTTTTTCCAGGCCACATTCAAGGCATCTGCCCGGCTAGACGCCCCTTTCGCCCTTCCGGATAACATTCCCCTTTCCTTTGCGCCAGTTTTGCATTTCATTCTTGCTTTTAGACTGGAGAATATTTCCATTTTGTTACGCAGCTTTGCTTCTGAAGCCAGAGGATTTCTTCCTGTTTGAGTCATCCCCCAAGCCTGAGTGAAGACGAGGCGTTTCCGCCTGAGGTAAACTAATGGACAGGACTCAGGAGGGGCAAGAGAAGGCATCAGCGAATAGACGCTTCCCGGAAAAAAACTCGTCTTAGCCTGGCCATGATGTGAAGGCATCGCCACTTTTCGTCCACGGTCTGTCACTGACATAGCATCTGTCACTGACATTCTACCTTCCTCTTCTGACAGCAACAGCCCATAGTCAGTGTAGCAGTGATGAATTGTGAGGCTGGAGCATGCGCGCGATTATGGGTTTGCTGACATGGGCTGGCGTAAAAAGCGAGTGAACATCCTGTCTCATTCTCTCCTACTCCCATTTCATAGCTGCGTCGGAGAGGATGGGGAGATGGGGGAAAGAGGGGCGGGGAAGCGGTTGAAGTAGGCGGAGAGAAGTGGAGAAGGGGTGGGGGAGGATTGGTAAAGGTTGGCAAGTGTTCTGCGTGGCGAAGAGAGGGCTTGTGTGCGCCCTGGAGGGGGAGGCGGATGGAATGGCGGGAGGATGGTGGGAGGGGGGGCTGGAAATTTGCTTTGTCAATAGAGAAAGAGGCGCAGTGGAGAATGCGGGAGGCTTGCAGGGTTGGAGGAACTGTGGGAGAGGGGAAGGAGAAGCGGGTGATGGGCTTTGGGTGGCGGGAGGGAAACCGGTTGAGCGTGGACGCGTTCCGGAGTCCCGTACACGCTCCATCGACGCTCGCTAGCTTAACCCACTTCTCTCTCTCCTCCTTCGCCATTTACATTCATCATCCCTTCCCGCATTTACTTTCCCCGATACAGTTATCAGCGGAGTCTTTGGCTTCAGACGCCGAGAATGTCTCTATTCCTGTTTTTGCGCTAAGAATAGCGTCTGATTGAGACATCCAATTAGCTCCTGCCCTTTCTCAAGTCAATACCTCAGTTTTCCTAGCCTTCTATTAGAAAGGGAATAATATCTTATTTTTGTTTGAACAGCGTAGAGGTTGCAGTTTAGGAGCCGTTTTATACTAGATAGCTTGTAATATTTGTCCTCGTATGACGTCGCTTCACGTTTTACAGCCAAAATGCACGTGTCGATATCTGTTGACTTTGCCTTCGCTCCGTCTAGAGCCTTATCAGCTTCACCCCATTTTCGGATGGTTTAGAATATCTCATTGTCTCCTTGCCACTTTTTTATCAGAAAGGCCCCGGAGTTTCGAAATTCAGCCAACTTTGTTCCTGCTGCAGTTTCTATTTCAGTCCAGCTTCGTTTGCGCGTGAGGAGACCTTTTGATGGCCAAGCTAAACCTGGCTACTCGTCCACACATTTCCACGAAGATGCCAAAATGCGAGGACTTGTGCAGAAAGTGAAAAAGAGAAAAATGCCGTGGGGTTGGAAGTCGCCGAGATCAAGCGGGGCAGCCATGACGCTGCCGTTTCGCAAGAAGTCCTCCCGCTGCTACATCATCAACGAACCCGAGCCCACCTATCAGGTTCTTTCCACTATCCTATCGCACCACCCTCTGTGACAGGAGAGGTTTGTTGTAGGTGACGTACCTGGGGAATGTGCTAACTATGATGGCTAAGGGGGAGTCCTGCGTGGAGAAGCCGGTGGGCCTGATCTGGAAGACGCATCTCGCTCGCACCCGCCCCGACCTCCCCATGAAACTCACCGTGGCCAAGAGCGGACTCAAGGCGGAGACCAAGCTCCAGGGCCTCACCGAGTACTGGGCACACCGCATCACCTTCTGCACCGCTCCCACCTCCCATCCCCGCCTCTTCTGCTGGATCTACAAGCACGAGGGCAAGAAGATGAAGCCCGAGCTACGGTCTCAACTCTTTCACCACCTTCCATTCTATCCTCATTCACCCCTATCTGCCCCTCAGATGCCACGCGGTGTTGTGCAAGCGGGCGACGGATCCGGCGGCTCTGGTGGAGAAGTTGTCGGCCTCGTTGGCGGAGGCGCTGCGGGAGTACCGGCGAGAGAAGCTGAGCCGGCAGAACGCCCGCCTCTCCGCCCTCATGGCTGGCCAGCCCAACGGCGTCCCTCTCCGCAAACAGCTCCTATCCACCGGCGCCTCCAACTTCAGGTACTTCCCTTTCTTCCTCCTCTCACCTCCCTCACCCGCCCACTTTCAGACCACCGATGTCTAGAAGCAAATCGGCGCCGAAGCTGGGGAGCATCGAGGAGGACGAGGAGGACGAGGAGGAGGTGGCCGTGGAGGCAGAGCCAATCGCAACCGCAGTCCTCCTCCACCACTCCATCTCCCTCCTGGAGGACGTGGAGGGGGAGGAGGAGGAGGAGGAAGGGACGAGCGTGGAGGACACGGCTTCCCTCTCCTCCAGCGAGCTGGGTCCAGTGGAGAGCTACACGGCGGGGCTGGGCGACTCTCCGCGCTCGTCCGCAGACTCCGCCTCCTCCCTCCCCTACTTCCCCCGCCTGGCCTCCTTGGAGGAGACTGCTGGTGTGGAGAGCTCCGCCGGGAGCCCGGACTCTGGGCGGGTGGAGGTGGTTGTGGGGGTGTTGGGGGAGCGAGAGGCGGACGCCATCAGCGACGAGAGCGGCTACCACGAGGAGAAGGAGGAGGAGCACCGCCTGGCCGCCTACCTCATCAAAATACCCCCGCCCAACAGCCCCGACCCCGATGTCACCATCACCGCCTTCTAGCATCCACCCCACCCATTCACTCCTCCTTCTGCGCCATTCCAGTGATTCGATGCGCCTCCGCTTCTCTCGAGGCATACGCAATGTAAAGATTTGAGCGCCCTCTTTTCCTTTCTTTGTGTCTGTATGGAGGCGAAGACTACTTGTGAATGAGGGAGCGAAGAAAGCTTCTCTGGGTGCTGCCTTGCTTGTCTGCTTGTCCTCCGAGTTGAAAGTATAGTTCTATGCCCTCTGAGCTCACAGTCTCGTGATATCTTTTTGCCCTCTTCAGATCTATTTTTGTTGTTTTCATGAGAGCCTGGAGCATGAGATGAGCATGGCACATGAGGGAAAAGGCGGAGGCAGTAGAGTGGGCCTGGCTATATCATGGATGGCCTTCTTCTCTGCCTCAGGCATTCCCAGGTCTGCAAATGGCACACACTCTATTCGCATATTAATGAACCTGGATGACGCAAACGCCTCCTCCCTTTGCCAATCATAGCAACAACGGCTGACATTTTCAATGGCTTCCAGTTTTAGAGGACAAAAGCCCAATCAATTGCTGAGTGAAAGATGTCAAAAGGGTAGATGGGTAAATGAGCTAGACCTGAAGATAGGGGAGGTTCTTTGCGAGGAATGGATGCAAAACAGCTCGCAAAGAAGCTGGCTGGGGATGGCTGGGGGCCTTTGGGCAGGGCTGCAGAAGGTGTGGAGGTAGGGGCTGCAGATTGCCGTACCGGGCTGCAACCGGTGGTCGTAACTGGGTGAATGGATGAAGGGTGTAAGAGGGAGGCAACGTGTCGGTACCAGGCCTCGGCTGCCTGGACTGCGGAGCCGAGGGGGCAGGCCTGAGGCCGTTGAGGGGGCAGGCAGGCGACGGCCAACTCCGCCTCGCTCGCCTCCCAAACACCTGGCACTGAGCCCACCTCCCCTGCCCCACCTACACTAGCCCAAACCAGTTTGCAGGAAAGGAACAGCGCACAGCGAACAGCGGTGGAAGGATGAAAGGCATAGGACTCCCAAAGAATGAGAGTGACGATAAAAGCTGAGGAGGTGACCTTGTTGGCTGGGCCCATGGAGCTGAATGAATTGGGCTGGAAAGAACGGCTCCGGAGCGTCTCTTCTCCTTCCCTCCCGGCTCAGCAGGCTTGGCTCATCTCTGCAATAGATGGCAATGATCTAGAGCGCGAGAAGAAGAAGCGCGGGACCTTGGTGCAGAAGGCAAGTTGGGGACGAGCTTAGGGCGAGCTGGTGGATGGCGGAGAAAGTTGGACCAATTGACGGGCGGGCGAAGGACTAGCTGCGGCTGGGCCCCATCGTCTAGGACGCGAAGGCGAGTCTGCAACATCAGCTCATTGAGAGTAGGTGGAGGTTGAGGGGCAGCTGGCCTCGGTAATGCGCCTGGGAAGGTTGCGCTGAAGTGCTACCAGCTCTTCACGGATGGAGCCTAGCCCGAACACCGTCTATACAAAGCTTAACTCTCTTTAGTTACGCTACAGGGCGATGAGTAAAAAAAACGGGTGAGGCGGGATCCAGACTGGAGCTGGCAATGGAAGGTGTTGTGGATGGTGGGTTGAAATCAAGAGTGGTGGCAAAGGTGAGATCTGGCAAGTCAGTTTCGCCAGTCGTCCCTGTCAATATATCTTTTGAGTCCTCCTCCGAAGCAAGAAAAGACAAACTACTCATGGGAGGCAGCGTAAAAGAAGTCGTCGAGGTAACTCTACAAAGAGATCCCTATTTTCAGACCGTAGGAAAGAAATAATCTATAGGATCAGTGACTGGTGGCCGAGAGGCCTTGGCCTAAAGCGGCGCCGCTCGGAGAAGGCCTGCACGGAGGCTTCCAGGGCGCATTCCGGTGCGTTCATCGGCGCCGCGGCCAGAAATGCCTCCTCAAATGACCCCTTTCCTCTCTGTTCAACTAGAAGAGGCTCTGAGAGGGTCTACCTCAAATAGTGCGGCTGCCTTGCTCCCACAAAAGCGACGCAGTGGGGTGCCGGCGCAGGCGACGAAGCTGTTCATCGCCTCGCACTTCAGCCCCATCCGCTCCTGCAAATTCCCATTTCAGCCGGAAGGAGTGCAAGAGGGAGTGTAGGAGGGAAGAACGGGAAGCGGTGCGGTGCCGGCTTGAGCGCGATGAACGGCAGCCTGAAGGCTGGCCTCGCAGGCTTTGAGGCGCTTGTGTCCGGCCAGGAGGTTGTAAAGACAGTGGAAGTTGGCCAGGAAGGCAGCCTCAGCCTCCAGACAGGCGAAGCCGTACACCGCCAGCTTCCTCCCCAGCCCTGGCTCCTGCTCCGAGCATCTCAATCTCTCCCATTTCAGTGCGGAGAAAGGCTAGAAGAAGAATTAAGGGCCACCGTTCCATACGCTCTGGCCCGATGCAGTCAGGAAGGTCTTTTATCAGGATGCACATCTGAGCCATGTGCTGTTTGCTGAAAAACTAGGCAAAGCCATATTTAGTCAAGGGAGGTGAAGAGAAGATGAGACCTCATTTTGAGCCAGGGGATAGGAGAACGGGCGGCGGCAGGGTTTGTGCGGCGCATGAAGTTGTCGAAGGTGTGGACGGCCTCCAGGCAGTGTTGGATGCGCACAAAGTCGTTCAGGCCGCAGCCCGCCCGCGACTCCGCCTCTCCTTCCTTTGCTGCAGCTGGGCCTCTATGTGAAGAACAAATGAGGCTGAAATGAGGAAGGAACAGAGTGTGAAATTGAGGCTGTTTGCGTCGGGATGGAAGCGGGCGAAGACGGGCGCCTCGCACACGCACGTCATGCAACCGTCCAGCTGCTGCACATAACCGCACTCCGCCCACCGCTCTCAAACCCTTCACTGCTCTACTCCCTCCCACCCCTCTGCTCATCCGAGCAGACCTTGGACGGGGCAGTGGATGCGAGGACAGCGAGCCCCCTGCGGACACTTGCAGGCTGGACAGCCCGCCCCGTCCAGCATTGGCGCACAGTCCACCGGGCACTCCATCGGGGGACACGCCTCTGCACTCCCCAGCCTCTACACTCGGCAAGCTTTCTGAGGTGCAAACCGATGATGCGCAGAGACTCCTCGTCCACAATGGATCGAAGTGAGGCGGAGGTGTGGCGAACGGCGTAGGCTAGCCACACCAACGCCCCCCACACCATCGCCCGCTCGCCTCACAACCTTCTACGGCATCATCGCAACTCCTCCCGTCTAGGCTCGCTTGCTGAAGTAATACATCCAGTTTACCTAAATGGAAAGGGGAGAGGGCAGGGAAAGTTGGCCAGGAGGGAATGCTGGCGGCTACTTGAGGAGCAGGGAGAGGCTGTGCTGATGGGGAGAGTGGGAGGGGGGAGTATTTGAGGAGAGAGGTGAGTGGAGGCAGGAGGGATGAGAAGGGCGGAGAGATTGGAATAAATGGGCTCAAAAAGGAGCGTGAGAGTGCGTTCAGGGCCGAGGAGGGGAGGGAAGGAGACGTCTGGCTTTCAAGGGCCTCGCCAGAGCCCACACACAACAGTTGCCTCATGTTCACAAAACACCCTCGCCGAGTTTGCGGATGGAAAGGAAGTTATTCATCGCAAGGGGGGGGGGGGAGGGTGGGACGGAAGCCTTGCCAAGCCCCTTCTCACTCTCCCTTCCCGCGAAAGCGACACCAGAGGCACAATGACAAAGGCATAATCCTCCTGTCATGGCAAAAACCAGGCCGCGGGAGAAGAAAAGGATGGCCAGAAAAAAGTGAGGTTGGCGGAATGGGAATAGTCCGAGTCCCACGGTAGCTCGGTGGGGGTGGCCGGGACTCTGTTGAGATAGATGATAGCGGGTGAAGTGGATTGAGGGGGGGTGTGAGTGCAGATTGTGTCTAGGCGTCTGGGTTGGCCTTTTGCGACCCATCCGAATGGATGCGAACCGGTGGAGAGGAAACGGCATTGTGTCTCTCTTAACTCCCGCCTTTGGCAAACCAGTCTCCAAAACTTCACCAATAAATCAATCGCATTGAAATCATCCAGAATAATGTTCCTGCAGACACGATATCAGCAACGACAATTCCCGTTTCAGTGGTTATGTGTATTAATTTTAAAGAGGATTGAATGTAGTTTTGGCTGACCCTTGGAGCCCCCCCCCCCAAAGGTTTCACCCCCCCCCAAAGTTTCACCCCCCCCCCCCCCCATGAGTTTCACCCCCCCCCCCCCCCCCCCCCAAAGGGTATATATTGAAAAAATTTTTATTAGCTCAAAATGCTTCTCTGTACATTTCTCGAAATTTAAAACTCACGGAATTTTCATGTAGATGATTAAATACCTACTTTTTTTTGAAACATAGTTAGTCTATACCGAGTTCGTCATGCTACTAGTTAGTCTATACCGCAATATAGGGCGTAGCCACCTGACTTTTTTAAAGGCTCGCGAGGGACATAGTTAGTCCTTAAACATAGTTAGTCCTTACCTAGTTGAGCACTTTAAAACATTAATGAACTGGGTAAGGACTAACTATGTTTAAGGACTAACTATGTCCCTCGCGAGCCTTTAAAAAAGTCAGGTGGCTACGCCCTATATTGCGGTATAGACTAACTAGTAGCATGACGAACTCGGTATAGACTAACTATGTTTCAAAAAAAGTAGGTATTTAATCATCTACATGAAAATTCCGTGAGTTTAAATGTCGATATATGTACAGAGAAGCATTTTGAGCTAATAAAATTTTTTTCAATATATACCCTTTGGGGGGGGGGGGGGGTGAAACCTTTGGGGGGGGGGGGTGAAACTCTTGGGGGGGGGGGGTGAAAGTCATGGGGGGGGTGAACCCTTTGGGGGGGGGGGGTTGTGAAACCTTTGGGGGGGGGGGGGGGGGCTCAGGGAGTTTTTTAGTTTTTTATAATTTTCCAGAATTCGAGGTAAGCATGGAGTCCATTTCGTTGTTGTGAAAAATATACTGAGAACCTTGCAAAATTTTATTTGATATGGATTTGATGAAATTCCTAATTTCAAGTCACCGCCAGATTCTATCAGAAACCTATAGCATAAATTTGCGGATGTTCGGATGTTGTTCATTGTCATCAATTTACAAAAAATATAGATTTAAATATTTCACAAACAATTCAATCATACGAATTGAATTGCTCTTAATTAAATTATCGAGACAATCACATTTTTTGCTTTGTCAGTTTATTTTCTCTATTTGGTCTGTTTCTTTTGTGCTCAAATTACGTTTTATAATTACAAATACCTATAACAAGTTACAAATAAGTGGCTTTCATTCTTTAGGCATAAGCATAAGGCATAAGGCATAAGGTCTCGCACAATACTGCTTTACTTCATAAAGCCAATGCACTCAGGGCCCAATGAAGCATTACACCGCTGCAAGAACTTCTGTACTCAAGAGCGCTCCACCTCTTCTGTACTAAAGAGCGAATAGAGCAATGTTTTGTAGTCATTGTGCTTCATTTATGAATTCTTTGAAACAGTGCACCCTTAGCCACATTGGACATGCAAGATGTGAGTCCTCATGTGAAATGTAGAAAGGGGGAGTTTGCAAGATTGGAGGAGCTCACGAAGCGGAGTGGATGTTGCGGGAGGAAGATGCGGTAATTGATGTGAAATGGGGAGTGTGGCTGGTGTCCAGGAGGAGGGAAGGGGAGAGGCTGCATGCATATGCATGCAGGGGGCGGGGTCCAGATGGCACATCGGGCAGAGATGAACGGCGCACTCCCTCTTCTGCCTTGTCCTCCACTGCCCCAAGGTCAGGCCCTACAAGCGAGCGATTAGCCTCTCCAAACTGACAACCGCCCAGCCTCTCCCACCCTACCTGTCCCACGTTCCCAGTCACCATCATACCACCCCTGCTTCCAGGTGTTCCAAGGATAGTCCAAGCCTTCCCTCCCTCAACCCCTTCGGCTTCTCCTAAAGCTCCATTCGTCTTTCGGCTGGCGGACAGACAAAGGAGGGAAGTGGAGGAGAAGGCTTGCAGGTGTTAATGAACGGCCTTTGTACCGCGCTTGCTTCAGCGGTGCCGTCTAATGAGCACAGGGCACGGAGGCGGATTGCGACAAAGCTTCCCTTCCTACCTGCCCCGCTCTCTCTACCCCTTTGATGGATGCCCCTGGCCTACCGCAATTCCATTATTGCTTCTCCTCTCCCCCCCCCCCCGCCCACCTCCACAACCCCCTCCTGCGACCGTCTTGGAGCTTGCTCCCCTACGGTGCGCACAGTTCCTCACAGACGCCTATGAGGGCTTGAGTGTGAGGAGAAAGCTGAAGTCTTCCAGACCCTTTGCTATGCATTTGCCAGAGGGAAAGGGAGGGAAGACCATGATGCACTAGCTGGGCCTAGCAAAGTACAACTGGCACACCCGCCATGCCCATGCATTGCAGACGAGACTCACCAGTCTCCTTCCTCCCTTCCACCCCTGCCTCTGCCTCCTCCGCATACATCTACCATCTCAACCCCCAACGCCACCCACAACAGATATCCTATCTTCTCTGATGAGCCCCGACAAGCAAGGAAGTTGAAAAAAAGGAAAGCAGCAGAGCTAGGCAGAGCAAAGCGGTGATAGGCCTGAAGCCGCGTTGGCGGAAAGATCGGTACTACGGTGGGCGTGGCCGGCGGATCACGCAATTTCTCATGCATTTTTGATGCTGTCTAAAGCAGCCTATCCCCTCCCCTTCCCCTCCTTCACCCCCCTGGAGCCCCCGGCACCCCCTCTTCCGGGATTAATGGAAGGACCAGTTGCACCGCTCCTCGCCCAGCCCGCCCTAGCCTTCCAGTCCGCCAGTCTATTTCTGCTCCCCTCCGGCACCTTCCAGGAGGCCATGGCCGAGGTTTGCCGCCCTTCACACCTTCTCAATCCCTCCACCGCTTCCCTCCACACTTGGACTGGTCGTCGGAGGGAAAGGTGGAGGGAGGCGCTTATTTGCCTTGCATAAGGCGCCTAATTGCCCGCTCCGGCGCCCCCAGGAGCACTTCATCTAGCGGGGGGGGAGTGAGAGAGAGGAGAAAAGGTAGTTTGTAGGGTCTGGGTGAGCTGGTGGAGGGCGGCGGGGAGTTGTCGGGGCTGGCGGAGTGTCTGAACGTGATGGTGGGCGATGGGCTCTGCCCCGCCGTCCTGGACGCTTTTCCTTGCCCCGCTTGCCAAGGCCTTGTATCCACAGCCCATGGGGTCAGCCAGCTCAATTGCCTCTCTCTCTGGCTCTAAGAAGTAAAGGGAGGGAGTTGAGGTAAGGGTGGGCGGAAGTCTGTGGCATGACGAGTGCGTGAAGTGCGACGCGTGCGGGGAGCGATTGGCGGATCGCTGCTACGAGAAGGCTGGCAAGCTTTACTGCAAGCTCCACTACTACCGGTACGTTTCCAGTTCTTGTGGAAGGAGGAGGAATGAGTTAGCAGGGTTTGCAGGCAGTTCAGCATGTACAAGTGCAGCGGCTGCGGCATGGGCGTCAGCCCCACTGACCTCGTCTACAAACTCAAGGGCGGCATTCTATACCATATCGATGTCTGCTTTGCATCGAAATCATCCTGAGAGGAAAAGATTGTGGATTTGAGTGCCACCGCTGCTTTCACTGCCAGAAGCAGCTGACCCCAGGGGAGCAGATTGTGGTGGACGATCACACCAGCACTGTCGCCTGTCTCCACCATTATCGACACCTTCTCCCCAAGAGTTCAAAACTTTTTCCAGCCTCCCTAGACCTTATTCAAGCTGGATGTTTGCAGAAAACTCAGAGGAGGACATCCAAAAGACCCCAATTCCACCAACCTTTCCACTGGCAGAGCCGAGCAGTGTAACGACTGGGGCTGGGAGTGGGATGGATACGAGCAGCAGCAGCAGCGGGGTGTTGGCGGTTCCCCTGGACCCCTCCACCCACCACCTCCCCCATCACTCCCAGCACTACCCCACCAGCCTCCCGCCCTATGGCTACAACGACGATGCAGGACTGGCGCATCAGAAGTGAGCTTCGCAAAAGCTTGGACTGGAAGGGAGGCTCATGAGTGCTTAGGATTGAAGATGAAATAGAATAGGTGGGTGGAATGCGGGAGGGGCTGCTGAAATTGCAGTTTTCGCAGGGGCCCGCGGACGACGATCAAGCAGAGCCAGCTGGATGTCCTCAACCGCGTCTTTGCCGCCACCCCAAAGCCCTCCAAGCATGCTCGCGCCAAGCTCGCCCTCGAGACCGGACTCTCCATGCGCGTCATACAGGTTCAGCCTCCCCGCTTCCTCCTTCACTCTTCCTTCATGCACTTCTCCTCTCTACCAGGTCTGGTTTCAAAACCGACGCAGCAAAGAGCGCCGTTTGAAGCACCTCTGCAACTGGATCAGGGAGAACGAAAACCGAGGCCTCATACCACCCATCTCTCCTGGTTGGTTCACCTAACATTTCTTTCCCTTCCTTTTCACTTCTCATTCCCTTTTTTATTGAGACGACGCAGAATGCAAATCCTGACCTGTACTCTTTTTCATCCTCATGCCTTTACGACCAAACTACAAAGCCTGGCCCCTTTGCTAAGAGCTATTCACGCTGTTTTTTCTCATAAGGTCACATGATCCTGATAAGGCCACACAATATTGACAAAACGTAGTCCATACGGGAACAGCTGAGGGCTGGCTGAAGGTGGATGGTGTGAAGATGTGTGGTTGAAGGTTCGAGTGCTGAGACGGAGGCAGGCGGGGAGATTGGGACGCCGACGAGCTGCTCCCTGGGCGACTTGCCGCTCAGCGATTTTCCCGCCCTCTCTTCCGCCTCCGATCAAGCCCCTCACTTCTACAGCCCTTAGCTTGCCCCTCCCATCTACACACTACCCACATTGCTTCCCACACTTCTTCTACCTAACTTCTAGTCATTGAGCTGGTGTCATTTGCATGTATTTATAGATTTATCATGAGTATTTTTCCCATCCGTGAATTCTCTATGCCATATGTGTGAAGTGATCAGACGACATTGCATACAATGCGACAATGGAATAGGACAAATTCTGAAGATGACGCTGTAGCCATTATTCTTTTTGGCTTTCCTCGTTGGTTTTCTGCAGCTACTTATTTCACGCTTGTCAAACTCAATAATGTGCAATATTGTGAACCTCGTAACGCTGCTTTCTCAAGGCAGCCGCCCATTGGCCCACTTCACTGTGGTCGGCAAATCTGCTGGCTGGGGTGGAGTCGAAAAATTCCTATGAAGCCAGATGAGTGAAGAGAAGAGGAGATTGATAGTAGAAGCAGAACCTGCAGCCATCCTGGTCGAGCCTCAGCTGCCTCGTACTCAGCGGCCTGAGCGATCATGTCGAACTTGTCCAGTTCCTTCACCGCCTTCGCCTCCGCACTCAGCCCCGCCTCGTACTCCTCCCACAGCGACACCAGCTCCCCTCCTACCTTCCTACACCCCCCACACACCCAGGCTGGCTGATAGGAGGTAAGAAAGAAGGAGCGCAACTCTCCGACGAGACCGGCGAGACGCTGCATGGCCTGGCGTTCCTGGCTGGACTTGTCGGCGGCGGAGATGCCGCAATGTGGGGTGATGTCGCCCACGATGGCCTCCCCCATGTCGTGCACCAGACACATGCGGATGCATCGGTCCCGGTCCACCTCAGATTGGAGTCGTCTTCAGTTTGAAAGTGAGCTGACTGACCTTGGTGTTGTCGAGGAGCAAGGCGAGTGCGGCCATTCGATACATGTGACTGGCCACGGACTCTGCATCCTTCACCCCGCAACGAAGCCAGCCTGTTCTGGTTTTTGAAAGAAGGAATTAGAGGAAAGTTGATGGGGGAACCGGTTCGCGTGAGGTGTTTCAGGGTGCCCAGCAGCTTGCAGTACTCCAAAACCTTGCCGCTATTCATGCTTGCTTCAGTTTCGGGCGCAAACAAGTCTTTGTGGGCTGCGTTTGCCATTTTCTTCCCATTCCGAGATAGGGCGCATTGCGTAGTTTGCATAGTAGTTTGCGCAGTTTTAGGCTTCCTACCTTTCTAGAGCCGATTAATTAGGCACATGGCATAGTTTGCCCAGTGTTTGTCTGCCTACCTTTTTAGAGCCTTTGTACAAGTAGAAAATAGGGACTGCTAATGATTGTCGATAAAGCAATGGGCGATTGGAGACAAACAAAAAATGTAGGAAATCAAGGCATTGTACTAGGCGTTTTCTTTCTTTTCCTGGGCAATCCGTCGCAGGTTCTCTACGGCCAGCTCCAGCGTACGGCGCTCATAGACTTTCTAAAAATCGAGCGCCTTGAATATCCTGAATGGGAGTGAAGGGAATTGAACTTTGGCAAGGAGGATCTCCAGTTGCCTGGCTGCCTTTTTGCACCTCTCTCGCTGCTCATCCGTCCTTCGCTTCACCTATAATCACTACCCTTTCCAATCTAACAGCTTTCCAAACATCCGAAGTCAAAAAAACCGTCTATTCACAAACGGAACAAAAACAGGTTAGAAATAAGTGAGAAATGACAACTGACTATGTGTCCAAAAAAGGATGAACCTGGCAAGCGTCTTGGGAAAGGAGGACGTGGTGGGGTACAGAATAGCGGGCTTTGAGGAAGCGCTGCAAAGGAGAAAATAAGTTAGTATAGTAGAGTTGGGAGGAAAAACCTCGGCAGTGTCGCTGAGCTGCGTCACAGTGGGCTCCACCTGGCCCCGGAATTGGTTCAGCTTCTCGCGCAACTCACCCTCTCCCAACGATCCCTCAAAACCCAGCCTTCCCCTTATGCTCAGAGAAAGAAACCTGTGGAACCTTTTCCTGCAATCGCTCCTGGAACTCTAGCAGAACTTCGTTGATGTAGTCGCCCAACGCTGCGTAAACTGCAGGTACATCCTAGGCTGAGGGGACAAGGAGACAAAGAGAAAGGGGATCTTACGATTGTCGCAGAGAGCTTTGAAGCTGAACCCGTAGGCCTGTACTTCGTACTCCAAGGCTCGCGCCGATGGCGAGTCACCCGTCTAGACAGAGCACTTCATTTCAAAGTGAGTTCTGAGAATAGGGAGTTTTACCGTCTTGGGCAGGCTTGGATTCCGATTCTCGTCGTTTTCCATGGCACTATGCAGTTGCTTCCGCGAGACTTGAAGTTGCAGTTGTGGCTAGGATGGTTGTTTTAGGCAAGGAGAGCACTTTGAAATCAACCACTCGCCTTCAATCAGGAAGAGAGAAAAGCGCGCGCAGTTCTATTACCTTGAGCATCAATAAAATCTTTCACGCTGCGCATTTTGCCTGTTCATGAGTAAGAACGTGTTGGCTTATTGTTCACAGTCATTTCTCGTAAATACGCCATGGTTATATCTTCAAATTATGTTGAGAATAGATGAATTAAAACATTAATTTATAGTCGATCCCACTGATGCAGTGGAAGAAGGATGTTGACATCAAATCAGATGCCCCAACGCAGCTTCTGCTCGAAAAACACACCGCTTTCCTCAAAGCCTACGAAGACCGAAAGGACGACTATGTTAGTTTGCATTTCTGCCTTTATGTTTAATTTTTGCAAGAACTTATTTCCTGCCAAAAAGTTAGATGCCAGTAATTTTTTTACCCCAAAAGAGATGGGGTAAATGCTTTTTTGCCGCTGAGAAACTCATAAACATAGTATGAGAATATAGGAGTATGTGATGTCGGAATCCCTTCGAATGAACGGCGTTTACTGGGCCCTGACTGCAGCAGATCTCATGCACCGTCTCCCCGTCTTCAGTTTGGATCAGATCCTGTCTTGGGTACTGGAGCAGCAGACCCCCAGCGGCGGCTTTCGCCCAGCACCCGGCCACGATCCACACATCCTCCACACCCTCAGTGCCATCCAGGTTTCCTACTTTTTGCATTATCCTAAAATCTAGAACTGATGACATTCTAAGGTGCTAGTGCTCACGGAGCGATTAGATTCCGTGGACGCAGACCAGGTGGCCAACTTCATCGCGGGTCTCCAACAGGAGGACGGCTCCTTCGTGGGCGATCGCTGGGGCGAGGTTCTTTTTCACCCCTTCGTTTTCATCTACTAGAGGTGTCCCTGCGTCTGAAGGTGGACACACGGTTCAGTTTCTGTGCTGTGGCTGGACTTGCGCTGCTAGATCGACTGGACGCCATCCGACTGGAGGCAGCCGTAGACTTTGTGCTGCGCTGCTGGAACGCGGACGGCGGCTTCGGCACCCGACCTGGCTCTGGTTCTCTCCGTCCTTCTTGTTCTTATTTTCGGTGGCAAGGAGGAAAGAAGTGTAGAGTCACACGCGGGGCAGATCTACTGCTGCCTAGGCGTCCTCTCCATCACCGGCAACTTGCACCGCATTCGAGCTCGCCTCCTTCCCCTCGCCTCATGGCTGGCGCTGAGACAGCTACCTTCAGGCGGTCTCAATGGTTCAGCTTACTAACTTTCATTGTCGAATAGGAGGAGAAGATTATGGATTGGAGCAAATATAAGGAGAAAGGTTGCGTATTTTTATCAGCCTCCAACCTTGAAGGTCGACCAGAGAAGCAGCCGGATGTTTGCTACTCCTGGTGGGTTCTAGCTTCCATCGCTATGCTCGGCAAGATTCACTTCCTCGATAAGGTCGTTTTCTGCTCCTCCCTTAGCCTCACGTCACCAACTGGCCAATGATCCTTGATTATTTTTCACAGGCTTCCTTGAGACACTTCATCCTGGCCTGCCAAGAAGAAGAGGACGGAGGTTTCAGCGATCGTCCTGGAGATATGGTACCTACCTCACCTTGCTTTGAAATTACCCCTAAATTAAATTATGGTTCGTTTTATCATCAATTACTAAAATCTAGATTTTCAAATTTTGTCAAAAATCATCAATTAAGCATTTTTCATTGAACCCGACAAAAAGCTGTAGTACATTAATATTCTACAAATACTCTTGCAATTTATACTTGTATTTTAAAATACAAATGCTTCTAGCGCTGTTACTCAAAAGGTCATCCAAATTTGAGCTTAAAATTTTTGCGCGGCCGACGGCCGCCTGCCGCGGAGGGCAGGGCAGTCAGAGCTCCGGAGGCCGAGGGCATGGGTGCGGAGGCCCCGGAGCGTAGCCTGGCATGCGAAGCATGCTAGGCGAAGCGTAGGGGCCGTAGCACCCGTGCCCGGAGGCCGGAGGAGCTCTGGCGCCCTGCCCGAAGCGGCGGGCGGCCAAGGCCAGCTTAAGCAGTTACCCCATTTTTGTGTCCGTCTTTCCGCATATATATATATATACTAGTAATATGGGTCAGTGGCCGCGCTTCGCGCGGCCACCCTTCTCATTTCTTTAATTTTTCCTATTCTTTCCACCCTTATCATTTATTTATTTTTATTGCTATACATTATTGCTACACATAACAAAGATTACTTAAAAATATTGTTCAAATCTATCAAGTATTTAACTTTAGTTCAGCAGAGTACACATCAATAATCAATAAGCTTATGTGTATGCTGCTGCTCAGCAATGCATACAAACGCTTTCAAAGCAATCAGTGCTGCTTTACTCTAACTACTGCAGCCATCCTTACTAAAAAAAGCCTTGAAACATCAGCACCCTGAGTAGAGCCCAAATCGCGAAAATTGACTTCACTCAATGCAATTTTTTAATAAAATAATGTCAAAAAATTAAAAAAGTAAGTTTGGCATCTTGAAAAGAATTGTTTTGCCTTGAATTGAAAAAAAAGTCCGACAAGAAAAGTCAAAAATTGAATGAGCAAGCAGGTTTCAAAATGAAAAATGACCAAAATTGAGAACGTTTTCAATCATAAATCATTTCAATGAAAAAATGGCGAGGACATCCCTACATATTTTGTGTAACTCACTGAGATCTATCCAAAAAGCTATCATGTGCCAGGATTGGTTTAGAATCCATATGGCGCCAAGGCCATCCTGAAAATATCATCACCCGTATTATATAAGATATATATATATATCTTATATAATACGCGTGATGCCATTTTAGGGGGGGTCTCGGGGCTCCTTGGATTCTTTACTTATCCTGGCATATGATAGCTCTATGAATCAGTCTTGACGAATTATTCAATATTTTTTGGGGTTATCGATGCACTGAAAATGGTAAAAATATGAAACAATCGAAAACATTCCGATTTTTGCGATTTTTGGACATTTTTTGACTTTGAAACTTCATACCTCATCCAATTTTTAACTTTTTCTGTCGGACTTTTTTTTCAATTGTAGCTACAACAATTCTGCATAAAACCCAATCGTTAGTTTTCTAACTCTTAAATAAAATATTTGAAAAATATTGGATTGACTGATGTCAATTTTTCGATTTCTGACCTACCCAGGAGCCTGATGTATTTGGGATGAATGAAGTAATTCTTCAAGGCGAGGTTGAGCATGCACTGATGTGCATTGACAGTGATTTTATCTAACACCTTGACTTGAGCCTTATATGCTTTGTAGAGGCTGGACAGCTCTCTCATCTTGTCCTCAGTAATATCTTGAAGTGTGGATTTGTATCTGGAAATACTTATTTTGAAAATTAATCATATTTAATGAAGATTTTAAGGGCTATTGCTGGTCACATAACTTTAGCTATAGGTGGCCGCGCGTAGCGCGGCCACTGACCTATATTACTAGTATATATATATATATGTCATTCCGGGGGCGGGCCTCCGCGGTTTCTCAACCAAATTGGCTAATTTTTTGCATGAAGGTCCGTCTGGGTGGTATCTCCAGGCCATTTTTGGTGCTTGGCGTAATTTTGCGATTTTCGTGCAAAAACTAACTTTTTGATGTTTCAAAGTGCTAAAAATCATAAATCACTGGTTTTTCAATGTAATTAGCTGAAATTTTGCATGAAGGTCCGCTTAGGTGATAGCTTAAGTGCTTTATTGGGGTTTTGCAATATTTTAGGATTTTTCTCAAAACTTAGAATTTTGATGTTTCATAACAAAAAAATCATAAATCGCTGGTTCTTCAATGAAATCGGCTGAAATTTTGCTTGAAGGTCCAGCTAGCTGCTGACTTGACAGGTTTATTGGGACTTTGCGATATTTTTGGATTTTTTCCCCAAAACTTAGAATTTTGATGTTTCAAAACAAAAACATCATAACTCCCTGATTTTTGGATGAAATTGGCTGAAATTTTGCATGAAGGTCCACCTAGGTTGTCACTTGACAGATTTTTTGGGATTTTGCGATATTTATGGATTTTTTCCCAAAACTTAGAATTTTGATGCTTCAAAATAAAAAAATAATCATAACTCCCTGGGTTTTGGCAATATTGCTTGGAACAGAGGCCGCGCATCTTGGCGAAAGCCAAGAATACCTTGTTAAAACTAAACTTGTTAACTTTAATTTTAAATTTTAAAAAACTAATTTTTTCTAGTGAATTTGCCACATAACATGAGCGGCAAAAAAATACAATTAAAAAGTTCAAAATTATTTGAGGGATTTGTTGACAGGGGTGGTTTGCAGGCTGATCCATTCCACACGGTGTTTGGGCTGGCGGGTCTGTCGCTGCTGGGTGAGGCAGGTTTGAAGGGCGTGAATCCAGTCTTCTGCATGCCACAGGAGTGCATCGAGAAGATCGGCCTCCAACCCCAGATCCTCCCCCGTGATTTGTGCTAGTTCAAATTGACGGAACCAGTTCGCCAGCATAAATTCGACTAGTGTAATGGGTAATTAAGGATAAAGTGCGTCGTTAAGCTTGATTGGTTCAGCGGTGCAAATAAGGCACAGGCGGCAGATCAGTGTTGCCGTTTTTTTATGCCATAATGTGTACATTACAGAATCTTATAGAATCCATATAATGTATAGTATTGTATAATTGGCCGATTCTAATGTGAATGTATGTATAATTTTTGAGGGGCCAAGATATGCCATAGTTATGCCATAACTGGGCCTGTTATGGCATAACTTGGCTTGATATGGGATAGTTATGGGATGTCTATGCTCCAGTTTGCATTGTGGGATTTTGCCATGCAACCAATGCATAGATTGCAGAGGTTCAGCAAAGGCTTCAGCTTCTCTGTGCTGTTCGCCATGCAACCAATGCATAGATTGCAAAGGTGCAGCAAAGGCTCCAGCTTCTCTGTGCTGTTCGCCATGCAACCAATGCATAGATTGCAGAGGTGCAGCAAAGGCTCCAGCTTACTCTGTGCTGTTCGCCATGCAACCAATGCATAGATTACAGAGGTGCAGCAAAGGCTCCAGCTTCTCTGTGCTGTTCGCCATGCAACCAATGCATAGATTGCAGAGGTGCAGCAAAGGCTCCAGCTTACTCTGTGCTGTTCGCCATGCAACCAATGCATAGATTACAGAGGTGCAGCAAAGGCTCCAGCTTCTCTGTGCTGTTCGCCATGCAACCAATGCATAGATTGCAGAGGTGCAGCAAAGGCTCCAGCTTACTCTGTGCTGTTCGCCATGCAACCAATGCATAGATTGCAGAGGTGCAGCAAAGGCTCCAGCTTCTCTGTGCTGTTCGCCATGCAACCAATGCATAGATTGCAGAGGTGCAGCAAAGGCTCCAGCTTCTCTGTGCTGTTCGCCATGCAACCAATGCATAGATTGCAGAGGTGCAGCAAAGGCTCCAGCTTCTCTGTGCTGTTGGCGTTATGCCGAAATGGCGTTACGCCGATTCGGCGTTACGCCGATTTGGCGTTACGCCGATTTGGCGTTACGCCGATTCGGCGTTACGCCATTTCGGCGTTACGCCGTTTAGGCGTTACGCCATTTCGGCGTTACGCCGCATAGATTGTAGAGGTGCAGCAAAGGCTTCAGCTTCTCTGTGCTGTTCGCCATGCAACCAATGCATAGATTGCAAAGGTGCAGCAAAGGCTCCAGCTTCTCTGTGCTGTTCGCCATGCAACCAATGCATAGATTGCAGAGGTGCAGCAAAGGCTCCAGCTTACTCTGTGCTGTTCGCCATGCAACCAATGCATAGATTGCAGAGGTGCAGCAAAGGCTCCAGCTTACTCTGTGCTGTTCGCCATGCAACCAATGCATAGATTGCAGAGGTGCAGCAAAGGCTCCAGCTTCTCTGTGCTGTTCGCCATGCAACCAATGCATAGATTGCAGAGGTGCAGCAAAGGCTCCAGCTTCTCTGTGCTGTTCGCCATGCAACCAATGCATAGATTGCAGAGGTGCAGCAAAGGCTCCAGCTTCTCTGTGCTGTTGGCGTTATGCCAAAATGGCGTTACGCCAATTCGGCGTTACGCCGATTTGGCGTTACGCCGATTTGGCGTTACGCCGATTCGGCGTTACGCCATTTCGGCGTTACGCCGTTTAGGCGTTACGCCATTTCGGCGTTACGCTGCATAGATTGTAGAGGTGCAGCAAAGGCTTCAGCTTCTCTGTGCTGTTCGCCATGCAACCAATGCATAGATTGCAAAGGTGCAGCAAAGGCTCCAGCTTCTCTGTGCTGTTCGCCATGCAACCAATGCATAGATTGCAGAGGTGCAGCAAAGGCTCCAGCTTACTCTGTGCTGTTCGCCATGCAACCAATGCATAGATTACAGAGGTGCAGCAAAGGCTCCAGCTTCTCTGTGCTGTTCGCCATGCAACCAATGCATAGATTGCAGAGGTGCAGCAAAGGCTCCAGCTTCTCTGTGCTGTTCGCCATGCAACCAATGCATAGATTGCAGAGGTGCAGCAAAGGCTCCAGCTTCTCTGTGCTGTTGGCGTTATGCCGATTTGGCGTTACGCCGATTCGGCGTTACGCCATTTCGGCGTTACGCCATTTAGGCGTTACGCCATTTCGGCGTTACGCCGCATAGATTGCAGAGGTGCAGCAAAGGCTTCAGCTTCTCTGTGCTGTTCGCCATGCAACCAATGCATAGATTGCAAAGGTGCAGCAAAGGCTCCAGCTTCTCTGTGCTGTTCGCCATGCAACCAATGCATAGATTGCAGAGGTGCAGCAAAGGCTCCAGCTTACTCTGTGCTGTTCACCATGCAACCAATGCATAGATTGCAAAGGTGCAGCAAAGGCTCCAGCTTCTCTGTGCTGTTCGCCATGCAACCAATGCATAGATTGCAGAGATGCAGCAAAGGCTCCAGCTTCTCTGTGCTGTTCGCTGTTTAGCGTAAAAAAATGGTTATTCTCAATGTATAATAGACAATAATACAATATCCCATATTGTATAACCCATAATATTGTATGTATAACGGGACTTATACCATATTCTAATGTGAATGTATGTATATTTTTTGGGACCCCTGTATTGTAATGTGAATGTATGTATAATTTTTGAAAAAAACGGCAACACTGCGGCAGATTAGATAGACTGTGCGCTGATTTTGCACATTTCTTGCATCCTTGTTGCTATTTGAAGGCATAATAGGGAAATATCTGTATTGGTAAGTACAATGGATGGGTTCGTTCTCTGCATCATGCTGGTGGTGTTGGGATCCGTGAAGCTGGTAGGCGGCCGTAAAGATAGGTTGGAGGACTGGGACGAATGGAAGGGGGCTTTCGGTAAGTGTGAGGGGTGTGGAAAGTGAGTGAAGGCAGGCTTGGACTTGAGGCCGGCGCTACGGAAATGCGGAGAAGGAGGGCAAGGGCAAGGCCGCCTTCGAACGCAACTGGCGCAAGATCAAGGCACACAACGGGAAGTCTGGACGCACTTTCAACATGAAAGCTGGACCTTTCATGGATCTGGTTTCCCCTTTTCTCAAGCCTTCGCCCCCTCCCCTGCACTTAGCCTAGCGGGCCTTTGAGCAGAAGGGTACGTGTTAGAGGCTATGAAAAAGAGTGGGCAATAAGGGTGGATGCAGGAAGAGGAGGAGTTCCAAAGCCGCCTGCTGACTTACAAAGCGAATGATGGGAGCTCCCTGGTGGAGAAGCTGTCGCCGGAGCTTAAAGAGCAGTATGAGCGCGGCAAGGCCAAGGGACGCGGCATGGGCCGCCCCTTGGTTGCCCCCTCAGAGGATCAAGCGCCCGGCAAGGCCTCCAAAAGCCGCCGTCGTCGCTCCCTGCTGGAGTGAGGCGGCTTCTTCTTGGGCTGAGCTGGGAAGAGGGAGGAGGTAATTGTTAAAGTGAGTACGACATGCGACGGGATCGACCAGAGCTGGTCCCACCCGTCAAGGACCAAGGCTACTGCGGCAGTTGCTGGGCCTTTGCTGCTGTTGCCTCGCTCTTTATATACCCCATTTTTTGTTACAAGACAAAGAAAAAACACAATAATCGCTGCTTCAGAAAGCATTAAGGATAGAAATAAAAGTAGGAATAAGAAGGCATTTGTCAGTCGGCAGTGCTAGCGAGTGCGTACAGCTTGGAGTACGGACAGATGCGGATGATTGCGGAGCAGGAGTTCCTCGACTGCGCCCTGGTCTGGCCCTGCAATGGTTCCCAATGCCTCCCAAGCCCTGCTGGGCAGATTAGCCTGCTTTCAGGCTGCGTGGGGGGAAACTTTGAGTGCTCCCTGGGCTACGTCAAGCGATTCGGCATCTCCACCGAGGCCAACTATCCATACACCGCCAGCAAATCTGTTCCAATCTCACAAACTAAAGAGAATAGGCTCTACATTGGATTTGTAGGACACGTGCAAAGCTTCCGGGGCTGACAGCTCAAAGTTGCCCCAGCTGAAGCACTTCGCGAGCTTCAGTAACAAGGAGATCAAGGAGGCCGTCCTTCAATTCGGCGTCTGCGGCGTCCCTGCGGACTCCAGCGTTCCTTCTTCTCCCCTTCCTTCCCCTTCATAACCCCATCCATCACCTTGCCTGAAGGGGTGGCAGAATGTGGCGGAGGGAGTGTACAGTGAGCCGGCAAAGATCGGGGAGTGGAAGGCCAATCATGCTCTGGGCATCGTGGGCTGGGGCCGGGACGAGGGCACGGGCCTCGAGTACTGGCTCCTCATCAACAGCTGGAGCAAGGACTGGGGCGACCAGGGCTTCGTCAAAGTCGCCGCCGATCCCTCCGGCGGCCTATTCTCACATCACATCTACTGCGCCACATTCGGACCTCACCTTCTGGCATTGGCGCCGCCCATGCGTTCCTCTTCCATCTTTTGCTTAATTGGCAGGATTTTTGAGGCCAGACGTGGCGGCAATTTCTTCTTTAGTTTCTGAGAGTGAGGAGAATTGAAGCGGATGGACAGCAGTGCATGAGGATGGATACAACGCCGCCTTGCTACGATTCCTCTCGTGAGGCGTGTCTGGACGCTAAGGCTTTGGCCATCGAATGCCTTAATCATCGCAAGACCACGGACAAGGACGGACGCAGTTCCCCTCCCTTCATCCATCCATAACCCTCTCCTATCCAAAGCTATTGACCCTCGCAGCCTGTGTGAGCTGGAACAGGGACACGGACTGGGTGGAGGCGGACACGGGTGTGAGCGTGGAGGAGATCCGTGAGTGGGAGGGAGTGAGGTAGGGTGAAAGGGAGTGGATCGGTGGTGGTTGAAGAGAACTACTGCGGGACGCCAAACTGGTGGTACGCGGAGTACGGGATGACGCCCGGCTGTCTGGTGGATATCAATGGCTGGCTTCAGTTCAGCGCCTGTTTCCAGAAATGCCCATAGTTCTCCCTCCACCTGGCCTACTTCCTTCCACTAGAAGAATTCATCTGCCTATTTCCAGTTGTTCCACGTATTCCATCTATTCTCAGCTTTTGCACTTGCCTTTTTGACCGCGGAGCGGCCCGAAGGGCCGCTCCGCGGTCTATAGAGGTTACTCAACTTTTGTCCTCATATATATGTATATATGTATTTCTGGAAATGCTGGCCCCGGGCGAATTCTCAACGGATTTGGACAAACTTTTTTTTTCCTGAAAGGTAATGCTATTTTAGGAAGATCTGGAGGGGTAGACCCGGAATTTGAGCATTTGAAACATTACTTTTTTGGGTAGAAAGGTTGAAAAATGGGGTATGCTGTAAAATGCTCAATTCTCAACGGATTTTGACAAACTTTTTTTTCCCTGAAAGGTAATAATATTTTAGGAAGATCTGGAGGGGTGGAACTGATCCCGGAGCATTTGAAACATTACTTTTTTGGGTAGAACTTTTGAAAAATGGGGTATGTTGAGAAATGGCGGATTCTCAACGGATTTGGACAAACTTTTTTTTTGCTGAAAGGTAATAACATTTTAGGAAGATCTGGAGGGGTGGAACTGGTCCCGGAGCATTTGAAACATTACTTTTTTGGGTAGAAAGTTTGAAAAATGGGCTATGTTGAGAAATGGCAAATTCTCAACGGATTCGGACAAACTTTTTTTTTGCTTAAAGGTAATAACATTTTAGGAAGATCTGGAGGGGTGGAACTGATCCCGGAGCATTTGAAACATTACTTTTTTGGGTAGAACTTTTGAAAAATGGGGTATGTTGAGAAATGGCGGATTCTCAACGGATTTGGAGAAACTTCTTTTTTGCTTAAAGGTAATTAAATTTTAAGAATATCTGGAGGGGTGGAACTGGTCCCGAAACATTTAAAACATTACTTTTCTGGGTAGAAAGTTGGAAAATTGCAATATGCGGTTGTTGCACTGTAGTACCTGAAGTCTTGAGAATTGCACAGAAGAGTTGATTTTTTTGTTCACTAGTCTTATATGTCGATTCTAAATCTGTGCTTACTTTTGAAAATGGTTGAGAAACCACAGACTTGATTTTTGAGTTACAAAGTATCATATAAAGGATGCGCTCCACGGTCACCTATTGCGCTTTGCGCCATATACTTGTTCGTCTATTTCTTTTGTCACAAGACGACGATTGCAATATAACGTTTTACGATCCAAACCTTTGCGTTTGCACATCTACTGCACAGTATTAAAACAAATGATACACAAAGCCCTGTTTCGAAGGAAAATCGCCATGATTAAATATACTACTTTTATAAGAAGTGTGTTGAGCGTAGATGGGTAAATAAAATGAAAGGTGGGGACTGAAAGGGGGTGGAGAAGAAGAGCTAAAATGACTCAAGCGCGGCTTTCGGCGACGCCGTTGCCGGCATCCTCAGCAATCTGATCCTCAATAACGTCATGGAAGTCCGCCAGGTTCATGCTCTCCGGCTGCAGCAGACGACGCCACCAGGATGCCTTCCCTCAAAATCTCCCCCTCTCAGCCCTCCTCTTCTGTCTAGGGGCGAAGCATACCCTTGTGCTGGAAGTGTACGAGGGTGACGTACTGGCAGAGGCAGACGTCCATGGGGGCGTGGACGGGCATCAGTTCGTGGATCTCCGTGAAGCGCAGCCGCCCCTTCACCAGCTGCTTCCCGTACGACTGGCTGTAGGACGCCACCAGCTTCTTCGCCTCCTCCTTCAAACACCCATTCCTCCTCTTACCTACTCTAGTCAAGGAAGTGGTTGCCATGTCCTTGTCCTCCTTCACGATGCGACCGTTCTCCTCGCGAATGGCATGGGCAATGTTTTCCTGAACAGCACTGCTGACTATGGAACAGGGAGGGAGAGGATGAGGCAACGAAGCAGGCGGTTTTGCGGTGGTAGATGAAGTGAATGTAGATCTGCTGGCAGGAGCACAGGCCACGATCCTCCACGCAGACCAGGTAGCTGCGGTTCAGCAGGTGCTTGTTCACGTCCCCCACCGCCGCTTGCAGCGAATTCACCATCTTCAAGGCTATCACATATTGCTGGAGGCCCCCTGTTGTTGTAATAAAATCGGTTGTCATAGGCATGACTGAGCAATGGAATGATCAATGGAATGAACTGACAGCTCGTTTGAGAAGCTGTACGAAGAAGGCCCCGACGGCAACGACGAGGAGCCAGATGAAAAAGAGCAGGAGAATCCAATTTCCTCGTGCCACGTTGCAAGCTAAAAAGGCTTCTTTTGATAAAATCTTTCCAGTGGACAAAATATGAATAAACCGAGAAGTACGATGAGTACGATAACCATGATGATGAGCCAGAAGGTGATCAGTCGGCGCCCAAGTGTCGTATACACACGGAACCTAGCAAATTTTATCGCATCACAAAGTAAAGCAATCATGTTTTCTTCTAATTTTGCGGCACTTTAATTAATTTCAACCTCGACCTCGTAAGTGTAATAAAAAGTGGACAAAATTATTTTGTTCAAATTAAGGAAAAACCTGACCAAAATTTTTCAAAACAGGTGATTATTTTTGTGCAAATATTCGCTATTATATGTTATCATAGTTATTCGCTTAAAACATTTGGCTTAACTTAACATAATACACAATAAAATGATAAAAATAAAAATAAAACCGAAAATCGTTGGTGAGCATTTGCATGGCCGTGGAGAACTCCTCCTTGCTCAACTGAAAGGGGGCAGGCAGTAAGTGGAGATATTGATGAAGTTGCGATAAAAGGGCAGAGACCGGGTCCTTTCCTCTCTTCAGCTCCCGCGGCATGTTGATGGTGTCGAAGCTGGCTGGCAGGAACCAGGGACAGAGGCCACTCTGCGGGAAGATCGTCTCCACCACCGAGCCCGAGACTCCAATCACCTCCTTCTTTTCTTGCTTCACGGGAGGCTATGGCTGGAGGGAGGCACAGAGCTGGTCAGCGAACACCGCCACGGAGTCCTTCTTCAGCGCTGCCGAGGGCGGGGTGAGTGAGTAGCCGACGGGATGCCCGCCCCCCACCACCTCCCCCATCGAGTTCGCTGCAATTCCCTTCCCTTCTACCTTCTTTCTCCCGCTGCCTTGCGCAACAGTTTCACCGACTGCGCTGTCTTTACTGTTCAAAACAGTAGTGGAAATGTTGGCTCAATGTAAACAAGGCTTATGATATGTGGTCAATTAGTTAGTGAAGAATGGATTCTTCATTCCGGCTTCTGGCGGCTGGTGGAGCCTGAGAAGTGGAAGCGAGGTGTGGAGCTAAGGTTGATCGGTCAAAGTGCGGGGGAAATAGCTAACTCTCCGGTAGGGTGCCGAATGCAGGAGCCTGGCTCACTTTGCGACTCATCTTCCGTCCTGCCGGGCTGCAGTTTCAGTCCGCCTCATGCAAGGCTTAGAGTTAGGCAGCAATGTATGCATACTGGAGTTGCCAGGGGTGGACACCGGCAGCGTTGTCTCGAATGAACTCCTTCAGGTTTCCCCGACCCTCTGACAACAATCCACTCATTGGACTCATTCCACTGAAATACTGCGGAAGAGGTGTACCGGTAGGCGCGACCATTGTGTAGGGCAGCTGGTTGGCCTCCGGATCCATGGTCTCCGTCATCTTCCGTGCCACCTGGAGCGAAGGAGGATCTTAGGAGCTTGAGCGACCCAGAGACAATATACCTCGTCGATATCCTGGGCGGTGAACATAACGTTTCGACTTGCCTTGCGGAAGGCGGACTCTTTGCGGAAAGCATCCGCATAGGCCGCCGACGCCTTTCGCCCATCCGCGTCCAGACCTAATCATCCATTTGCTTCCATGCTTCAGGCTCACAGATGAAAGGGGGGAACCGCCGATACGACTGGACTTCCGATAGGCATCGGCGATGGCCCTGGAGGACTTCCGTCCGTCCCCACCCTCCTCCACCGGCTGGCCCTTCAGACGACTGGCCTTGCGGAAGTTGGCCGCTATGTTCATGCTCGCCTTGCGACCATCCTCCACCTCCATCTTTCCCTCTGCTCTGAAACTAAGCAAGCTTCCATTTTGCAAACTGCAGCCAGGATTAGTGAGGAGTGGTCCGTACTGTTGTGGAAGGGTGAAGGAAGGATCTGGGGCTGGGAGTGTTTTCGCCGCTAGTTCACAGCGTAGGGGCGGGGGAACGAGTTTTCCGCCGAAATTCCTTCAGCAAGCCCCCGATATGGCCTGACATCTTTCTTCGCCTCCGCTCTTGAAGGATTACGGACGCCCATTGCGCGATAACAACTCCCCTTCTCTCTCTTTTCTCTCATCACTGTCTACTTATTAGCGTTCAGCGTGCGGTATTCATTTCATCCTGCCGACAAATACTTGAAGACTTTGCCAATATACATGTCATCTTCAAACAACTTTCAAATGGCAAAAGGAGGATCAACTCGTATTTTTCACAACTGATCAATCAAATTTACGAGAAAAAGGGAATTAGAAAGGATAGATGGGCAAATGAATGGGTGTGAGGAGAAAATGAGGTGGTGAGAGGGATAAAGCGGGGAGACTGTTGCACTGATTCCCTTCCTTCATTCGGCTGTCTGGCTGTCGTTGGCCTTGGCGTACATGTTCTCGCAGCTGCTGGTGCAGAAGAAGGTCTGGGCCTGCACTCTCCTTCTCATTACAGCTCCATCACCTGACTTTCACATGCTGCAACAGGTTTCACTCCCAGGTCAACTGGCCACAGCGAGACAGCCTGCTGTGCTGCGTTGCTAGACAGGGCCGAATAGATGGGAGAGGATGAAAAAAGGACGTGAGGATATGTTTTGCCGTGGTGAAATTCGCCGCGAAAGGACTCCAACAGGCCGCAGAAGGAGCAGAGATGAAAGCCTTCCTCTTTCTTCGACTGGATGTAGCGGTCGCCGAATATTACGCTCACACCTGCCAATGCACTTCTAGAGCAGTTTGCAGATTTCCAGCTGGGAAATTCGCAGCGAAAAATCTCATTTTCGGGCCCTCAGGGGACATGGAGAGCAAGGCTGCAGTTTTGAAAATGAGAAAAACCTTTAGGCCGCCAGTAGGCGATGATGTGGCGGTCGAACTCGCAGATGACCCAGGCCCTGTTTCCGGTTGGCATTTCCTGAAACTCTTGGATGAGAGAGCGGGGCTGGGGAGAGGGACTGGGTGGGAAGAGGACGTGGAAGAGGACAACGCGGGAGTCTGGGTGCCACTCGGGGTCCTCGGCGAACTTGATGCTCTTGGCCTTCCCCTTCCGCTCCTCCCATCTGCTCCCAGAGTTCTCAGTTATGAAGATGGAGAGCTGGAAGAATGAACCGGGCAGCAAGGCGGGCGAGTACGTTGTAGAAAACGAGGAAGGCGAAGCCCATACGGAAAGCTCTTCCATAGGCGCCCGACTCTCGGCTTCCAAACAACCGCCTCAATGTTGCTTTTTTTCTCTAATAACCACCTACTACTGAAACTAATCAAATATTATCAATCAAAAATGGAAGCCTTAATTGTAACTGCAAATTTTCGCGATTGGAAAAAATCCTAAATTTATTATGCACTGCACGAAAAAACTGCAGTTGAAGTTGGAGCCAAGAGGATTTTAAATGAATTCGAGTCTAAAACCAGAATTAAAATTTAATTGAAAAAGTTTTTTCGCCATTTAAGTATAATTCTAACAAGTTATCCGTGTCAATTGAAAAAATTATTGCATCCACCCACTGAGCCGATGAAAAAGTGAACCTTAGATTAATCTTACGCCAATATTCGGTTATATGATTTAAAAACCAGTCGCTAAATACTTTTTGTTCAATAATTCTCAGGAAAGGCAAAGTTGTCCAAAAGCGAAAATAAAAGAAGGACGTACTGGAAGGTGGCGGCGGTGTTTGGGTGAAGAAAGGGATTGACGGCGTCTTCTGGCTCTGCTCCTCTCTCCAGCTCCTGCAACGCCTCGCAGCCGTGGCTCTCCAGGATCTAGAAAATCCCATCTCTCATTTAGCACCCTTCTGTTCTGACCCCGATCACTCACTTTGAGGTCTGCCACCAACTGCAGCCCTTTCTCTGCACTCCGCTCCACCAGCGCCTCATGGATCAGGATGAAGGTGTCGTCGAACAGAAACAGCACGTCGTCATTATGCTGCAAACCGTACAAATTTTCTCTCCTCATGCGAACTGAGTGCGCCCTATCCTAATCCCAATGGAGGATGGAATGAAAGGCTGATACCTTGAAGGCATTGATGACGTATCCGCGAGTGGCTGTGATGAGGCGTGACCACCAGAGTTTGTTCAATCCGCTGAGCATTTCGCTCAGAACCCGAGACTCCATCTCCGGATGGTCGTTGATGCCGAATTTGTGTCTACAATTTTCACACCTTCAGCAAAGCCTAACATTGAAAGAAAACTTGAAAATGCAAAGGACAAAGGTACTTGGGAAAGAGTTCAGTGTCCTCCATGCTGATGGGAAGAGTGGGGACAGGGTTGCTGTCGCCGCCCATTTTGGCGCGGTTGCGAGTTTTCAGGATGCTCCCTCGCGGAGAATCCGGCAGCAGCAATGCTTCCTTGTTTTTCCCAACTCTGATTTCTGCATTCCGCATCCACTCATCAGACTGCCAAACAGCAATGCACCAAATTATTTGCACTGTTTTCTGTCTTTTACATTTTTGACCACTTCGTCATCTAAAATCATAAAATGCACAAAATTTTCTTAAAAAGCAAAGCGGCCGTAGCAATGATTTTTGTGTAAGTACCCTTTTTAGATGAGATATATTGTAAACATAAGGTGCTGAAATGAATTTGCCCAAAAAGGGTGAAAAAGTGATCTAAAGGAAATGCTGGCTCAGGACATGGACAGAGGAACTGAGCAAGCAAGCGCTTGGGGGTACGGGGGGAGGGAGCTGGTTGGTGAAAGGGAGCTGTGAGGGGAAAGGTGGAGGAACGGGGGGATGGCGCCAGGCCAGGAGGGAGGGCCAAGCCAAGCCAACAGAGGAGGCGAGGTGAACCTGGAATGAGGAGGAGTCGCGGAGCCAGCCTCGCCCCTGGAATCAAACACTGCGCCCCTCTCCTCTATTCACTCCCTCTAGTGGCCCGCTAAATGGGCCTACCTTTTTCAAAACTTCCCCACTGCCCCTATTTCTGCCAGCCAGCCCCGCCAGAGCAAGTGAAGCGGGACACTCTGACTATTCAGCACTATTTCTTTGGGGCAACTCAGACAAAGGCTACAATTCTAGACCTGCAGAAGGTGAGGGATGGAAAAGGTGAGAACCAGGATGAGAGGATGTGCTGGAGGAGCTTTTGGAGCTGGCCGCTGAACCGGCGGGACTCACGGAACTCACATGGCGAAACCTCGCTCTCAATCAGCAGGGTGATGTCCTAAGAGGGGATGAAAGAGGCTGGGGGCGGTGAACCTGGGAATGGGCGGGCAAGGCTGGCTGGGACTGAGGGAGGAGAGGTGTTGGATGGGGATGTGATGCACGCGCCCCGAGCCTTCCTCCTCCTCCGTGTTCACTGTCATCACTTGGTGCTTCAGCATTCTGCTCTTCTTTACCTTCAATGTCGAAGAATTTTTAAAATCAGAAAGGCTCGAACTAGCTTGTAAGTCCTTCCGGCCTTTCAAACTTGGTGAACTGAGAACTGTGAACCACATTCGCGCTGTGATCGCTGTTCTACAACACGAGTTCTGATTATGCTGAAA
>JASANA010012403.1:0-11434 GCA_030248095.1 Ptycholaimellus sp. GST1_10 | reverse complement strand
GAGGGTGGGACTGGAGACGGTGAACTTGTTGACGTCAAAGCGATGGGAGCTGGCCTTGACGAAGTTGCCGTTGTCCCGCACCTCCAGGTTCTTGTTCCCGTCGTAGAGCTTCTCCCCGCCGAAGTGCCCGAAGCGGAGGAGGAAGACGAGACCCACAGGCTCCAATTTGCGGAGGCCGCAGCTGGCGGACCTCCTTTTTGGCCGTGCGATTGTGTAGGACGCTGGTGTGTTTATTGAACTGAAAGCCAAAAGTGGGGCAATGGCAGCGGGGAAGGAAGATTGGGCAACGCTGCAAAAGCAAGGGGATGTCAGGCGGCCTGGCGCGCAGCCGAACCCGTAATTCCCCTCCACATGTGAAAACCAGTTTTTTGTAAATAACTCTGCAGGGCTTGATCGGAAAGAGATGGTCAAAAATAAGAAAATGTTCTTCTCGTCGAGACGGTTTGAATGGTGGTCAAATCATCAAAATCCGTTGAGAGAGTCATGAGTAATTTGCGATTGAAAAATCTGCCGTTTTTGGAACTTCAAAAATACGCCACAAATCGAATTTCGAGTTTTGCACCATCATAGGGCACCAAAAGTCTTAGAATTGTGTCTAGTTTCGAAAAAAAATAAAAAGGGGGGGTCAAAATTTTTCGGCAACCAACTTTTGAACCTCTCAATAAAGCTCTCTTAATCTATTTTTATTTAATAATGATTTGGTTGATCTTTCGACTCCTATCTTAGTTTTATTATTTGCATTTTGTTTGCGGGAGGTTTCACTTCAGTAATCGAGCAGAAACCAAAAACGCAGTTCGTGTAAAACGAAATAAATCTTGTTATTCTAGGATCTATGAACATATTTTTCATGCAAAGCAGTCCAAACAAAAGCATGATCACTAACATTATCGTTTTCGATATATTTTTCTGAGAAGCGCGTCCAATTGCTCAAGCTGTTCATATGATCAAATGCTTTTCACGAATTTATTTCAAGTCATGGTTTCGGTTGACGTAAAAGACCAATAACACCAGCAACGATGACGACTAGGCCGATGCAGACCGACATCGACACCAAAGGAACCATCGGCCAAAGCTTCAAATTCTGCAAACTTTTAAGTTTGAAATATATACAACATGTCGACAAAAACACGCAAGCTGTCAAAATATTCTTAAAGGTCAAATGTCAAAAATGACACCTCCTCCGATTTCGATGAAATTTTTTTCCTAGTTAGGGGACACCAAAGTAAGCTTGCGTGCATAAGCCGTTTTTCCACTTTGGAGTAATTTTTTTGAGAAAAAAATTCCAATGTTTCCTGTGTTATAGCATAGGGCAAATTAAAAAAAAATTCATAACTCCAAAATGCTGATGCCGCCGCATTAGGCCGCATAATACAACTTGTATTTATTGAAAAGCCAACAGAAAAACATATAAATGGGTTTCAAATCGGAAGGGATAATATGGGAGAGCCCAAAAACTGCCAAAAATCGTCATTTTTGATGATTTTTGGAGGTTTTTCACACTTTTTCATAAATTTAAAATTTTTCCCGCATTTGGGACCCCAATTTTTGAAATCTACGCCCCCAAATGGACCCATTACTATAAAGTTTAGCCCTAATTAATAAAAATAATGTTTTATGATTTTTTTACCCCACTAAAAAATGCGAAAAAAATTTTTTATTAATTAGGGCTCAATTTTATAGTAATGGGTCCATTTGGGGGCGTAGATTTCAAAAATTGGGGTCCCAAATGCGGGAAAAATTTTAAATTTATGAAAAAGTGTGAAAAACCTCCAAAAATCATCAAAAATGACGATTTTTGGCAGTTTTTCGGCTCTCCCATATTATCCCTTCCGATTTGAAACCCAATTATATTTTTTTCTGTTGGCTTTTCAATAAATACAAGTTGTATTATGCGGCCTAATGCGGCGGCATCAGCATTTAGGAGTTATGAATTTTTTTTTAATTTGCCCTATGCTATAACACAGGAAACATTGGAATTTTTTTCTCAAAAAAATTACTCAAAAGTGGAAAAACGGCTTATGCACGCAAACTTATTTTGGTGTCCCCTAACTAGGAAAAATATTTCATCGAAATCGGAGGAGGTGTCATTTTTGACATTTGACCTTTAAGATGTCGCAGGGCAGGGTGATAAATGATGAACTAAACCAATTTAATGATGGACTCAGTTTCATTGCCCACTTCCTCTGAGCCCTTGGATGGCTCGTCAATGGGAACTGATGCCAGTGTAGTTTCCGCCTCAAGTTGATGCAAATACAAACAAGTTTGTGCAAATGTGTTTTTCTAAGGCATCACTTCTACGAATATCAAAAGTCTCAGGGGAAAGCTTACATATGTTGTCAAAAATATTCCACAAATTATTCGAGTATTAATATAATCTTATTTTGATTTTTGATCACTCTTACAGCACTAAAAGTCTTAAAATTTTATTTTGTTTGAAAAAATATGCATAAAGGTCAATAATTTTGAACGACCCATTAGGCAACCATAAAAATGTCAAAAAAGATGTTGTGAGCACATGGAAACCAGCAAACACTAGGATTTAGTTTAATTTTGGGTAAACACTAATTTTGGGCATTATTGTACAAAGGAAGCTGCGGAAACTAGAAGGTTGAATTGTACGTACAGTTTTTAGCGGAGTATTTTGCGGCGGTTGCCTTTCTTCTGCTAATGATGTGGCTGTTGATTTAGATTCAATTTCACTCTCCTCCACTGCCGAAGTTGGATTTGTTGCATCAGCTTCAAGTTTTTCTGATGAAGGAATAGTTGGATCTTCTTTTATCTGTTTGGTGGTTGTCGTTGTGGTTGCCTTCACAGAGGTAGTTAGTTTAGTCGTTACGACAGTTTGCGCAGTAGGGGCTACTGTCTTGGTGGTGCTCTCTGGTGAAGCGTCTTCGTTTTGAACCGCTTCAGTGGTGAAACGGCTCTGGGTACTAGTATCACTAGCGGAAGAAGCCACCGAATTGGTTGTAGGTTCGAGGGTAGGCTCATGATATTCAGTTTTTTGAGCCGCCTTAGTAGCTAATGTCTCTACTTCTGCACTTTCCGCAATTTGGGTTAAAGTTGTCTTGGCTAGTTTAGGTTCACTCTCGTCCACTGTCGAAGTTGGATTTGTTGCCTTTGCTTCAAGTGTATTTGTCGGAGGCATAGTTGGGTTTTCTTCTATCTGTTTGGTGGTTGTAGTTGGCGCTGTGCTTTTTGTAGTTGTGGTCGTTACTTTTGTGGATGCAGTCGAGGTTGAAGCGGTTGTTATCACAGCCATTGTCGTGGTTTCTTCTAAAATTAACACTTCAAGTGCCAGCCAAGAAATGGGCTTCAACCTTTAACGAAGCTACTTGGGTCCACAATGTCAGCTGTTGGGGCATCGCCTAAAAGTTCAACTATCAGATTCCGCGAAAACAATCAGTAAATACCATCCACAATTTCGCAGAGAGGATAGTTTGACTCCAAACACTCGCGCTCTTCTATATCGCCGCCAGCTACAAATGAGTCTTTCGTTTAGCTAGGCGTTAGATGTGAACAAATTAATGCTGGCATGTTAGGACGAGGCAGTGTGAGCTTTTGCTCAGCTGAACATCTTTTGGAAGTTGATCAACGATCGATTCATGCCAATCGTTTTCGCCACTACGCCATGAGTAAATGCCCTTTCAAAGATTTCGATTCTCTTTCATGGCACTGTCGGACAGGGGCCCAAAGGTGCATGAAAATAACGTGTTCATCCGATCGTGCGCCAAGCCACAAGTCATATTTGAGAAGACGCAGCTCTCCAGCAATTGCTAACACTTGATCAGCCATTTCAGCACTGCGCAGCTGAGCCAATCGGCTGTGCCCTTCTCCAAACTGTTGGGCTGCCTGAGGACACAAGGAGCTTCTTGCTTTGTCCCTGTACAGAATAACATCGACCATCAATCCTACAGTGCTCATGTCAGCACCCACCATGTTGCTGGCGCCATACTATGTGCCTCGAACAGTTGGCTCAGCAGAATGCAGGTAGCCAATTCAACGTTGTATATTCCACCATTTTGGGCACATTTATCATCACTGATCCCTAGTACTTCAGTGAGCGCAAGTGTGAAGATTAAAAGTCGTACGGAAAAACGCCAAAGCCGCATTTTCTTTAGCCGCTTCATTCTGGTCAATGCCTTCTTCAGGCGCAAAAGAGAAGGCGTTCCGGTCTCCTGCTTCGTTCATAGCCAGTCTCAAGCAGGCCATTAGTCTAACGGCGCCCCTACATTTGTGGTCTTGGATACCAATGCCCTAGCCCTTTCTTATTTATGCTCGCTTTTCTTAACTGCTTTTTTCAAGAGTGTATTTGGCCAAAAATGACTAAAAAATCGATGGCTATACCTAGAATGTTCTGTATAAAACAATCAACCAAAAATTCTTCACAATCAGTTCAAAACTTTTTGAAACTTCGCTTCTGCTCATAAAAACGCTAACCGAAAGCAAAAATGATATGAGGCAAATTAGTGCGAATTTATTTAGGCAGACGAATCATCCAGGGCTCATAGCGACGCTGGTAGGCGAAGTCCGGACCCAAAGCAGCGTCCAGACCAAGCTCCGCATTCGTTCTCCTCACCTAGATCAAAGATTCCTCGACTCTCATCAACAGCAATAGGCACTGAGTACGCTGTCAATTGTCAGAGGGCCCTCCGCTTCCCCAAGCGGGCCATCCAGATCCACACTGGAACTTTGCTCCGCTGACTCTTCCACCTCTTCCACCAGCCTATCCACCTCCGTCTTTTGCTCGTCTTCAAGCCGCATCTCACTCATGCCAATAGGCCTTGGACTTGGAGGATGTGGGTGGACCGTGGCTGGAGCAGGGTCGATAGCAGAGCTGGACTTTGAAGGGCTGGCAGCCGAACTGGGCGGTGCGTTGGGTCTTGGAGCCGGTGCCGCAGCTTTGGCCCCCTGCCAGCTCACACTCGCTCCAAGGCCCATAATCACACCGAGCCCTACATCAGGCGGCCAGGATGATAAGGAGGAGACAGGAGAGGAAAAGATAGAAGAAAGGAGTAGACGTAGAGCAGACGGCGGCTCGATGTAGGGCCCGAGCGGCGCAGTCGGTGGCCTGAAGGGCGCCCAGGTCGGCGCTGAAGGCCAGACAGGCTCCCTCCCCTTGAATTCCACCACTAGAGCTGGCTAAGGGACTGGTGGCGGGCGGGGGGCCCGTGCTGCTTCTTTCTGCTTCTGTTGTGGTCTCTTCTGCAATCGCCCCCTTCGCCCGCCACCTTCCCTCTTCTCCTCCACCCATGCTCTACCCTTCTTCTCTCTGCCAACCTAGGACTTACCTGGGAAGGGCATCCGGGTGAACTGGAGCAGTGGCTTCTCCAGGCCGGGACAGATCCAGGGCTGAGCACTGCCCACCAGCGCCCGCCCACAGCCTGTCCACAGCTCCAGACCCGGCGAGGGGATCAGCTGGCTGAAAGCATCTCCTCTTCTTTTCACCTCCAGGAGAGACTGGTCGAAGGCGGACGTAAAATCGGCCAGGTCCTGGTAGTCGGCGGCGGAGGCGAAGGTGGGCAGGCTGCCGTTCGCCTGGGCACACTGGTAGGCCGCCTCCTTCTGTGTCAGCTGGAAGGAGGGGAGATAGGTAGATGGATAGGAGAGGGTAGGTGGGAAGGAACGAAGGCTCCAGCAGCTTGGAGAAGACAGCGTCCGGTGCGGGGCGCCCAGTAGCCGCCGAAGGGACAGCGCGTCCCCCTCTCCACGCCCAACTCTGACACACCAGCATCTCCTACCTACCTCCTAATCGCTCCAATGCTCCCCAGCTCACTTACATCCCCGTCAAACTTGGATTTAGGCTACCGGGGAGCATTGAGCACAACTTCAGATTGGCTTCATGCGTTTATCACTCTACTACCCACATTCTAGCCCACCCCTTCCCCTGGAGTTCCATCAGTTATTCTTAGTTCTTCTTATCTGCTGCTAAGTAGGCATGAAGGGAGCAGAAGATGATTGGGGGGGCAGGAAAGGTATGGTGAGTATAAATGGAGGGCGTTACGCGCGAGGCAGTAGGGCAGGAAAGCAGCCAGAAGCAGAGCCCGCATGGGGTCAGCAGTGTTCGTGGAGTGGGCGAACTGTCGGTCACAAGCGCTACGATTGGGAGGAGGGCGAGTGCCACTCTCAGCTGCCCTGCAAACTGGCCACTGCCGACCCAGTGAAGGCAGTATATCATCGGCCGCGTTTGGTGCACAGGGGGGCAGGGCAGGGCGGGGCGGGGGTGAAAAGGGCTGAGAGATTGTTTAGCGGGAGTTGGGGTTGGGGCTTTTTTGGGCGCCCTTGTCTCCGCCACACGCAGCGGCCTCAACGACTCCCTCTCTCTTCAATCACACTACTACTTAGTCCCGCTATCCTCATCAGCCCTATTCCCAGTTATATCAAGTGCAAACTGCTACCAGCCTCTTTCAGCTTCATCACTGGCATTGCTGGCATAGAACAAGGCCAGTGGTGTAACTGTGTAAGGGAGAAAGGAGGTTAAAGCGCATAAGGGAGCAGTGTTGGCCCAGATGGCGCATTTGGATAAGCCTGGCATGGTTCAAGAGAAAGTGCCTCCACTGAGCATCCGGCGATTGCAACTGGGATGATGAAAGGAGTAGTGGGAGGAAGGCGACATGAAAACAGAAAAAAGCGTCCGGTTTGACTGCGATTGAAGTTGAAGCCAATGGGGGAGTTTTTAGGAGCGTCTTTGGCGGCTGTTTAATGGCCTTTTGCAGGGCACAGAGAGACCTGCCTTTGCTGACCTGTATTTGCTGAGCAGACTCTGCTCCTGTCTGTCTGACAAGTGCCCGTTCAACGCCTCCTGCGTCAGTTGTGGACAGGAGGTCTATTGTGGTGTGATTGAAGTTGTGTTTGTGGAAGAGAAGAGTCGGTTTGTCGCAGTGTGGGAGGCGCGAGAAAGGCAGGAGCAATCACAAAGAATGAGGACAGTCGCTTCTCTCACACTCCGCCTAGCTGAGCAGGGCAAGCAGCACCAAAGCGCTCTACAACAGAGCAGCACTAAGCGCTCTACAAAACCGTCCCTCCCACCACCACAGGCTGGCCGGGAGGGGACAGGACTGCACCAAAGGCTTTCTTTCCACTGAAGGAGAAGCGAGCGAGACAAGATATGGCTACCAAGGAATAGACTCAGGCAGGGGCTCTAGCAGAGGCAGGGCAGAAACAGACTGCAAAGCTGACAGGCCAAACGGAGGGGCGGCAGAGGAAGGAAAGGCATCGGCGGGCGACTGGAAAGAGTGGAGGCTGAATTGGATGCTCTGACGAGGTCAGAAGACTGGCAGGACGGGGGCTGGAGGGAGGGGCAAAGGGAAGGCAAAGGGCTACGGAAGAGAAGAGGGCAAGAAAGGATGGAGCCGGACTCTGGGAGTCTGGGCCAAGGCAGCTTCTGGGAAGGGCGGGGGGAAGAGAAGGGCGCTAGGGCCTCAGCCAAATGGCCAGCAGCGGCAGCAGGCAGATGCTCAGCCTCGTACCCGACGAAGTCCCGCCCTCCTCTGCAATGCCGGCGGCATCTTGCACACCGCAAGCTTGAAGGAAGGAGATGGGAACCTGGGACGGGCTCTGGCTCGCTCTCCGCGTCCTCCCCATCCTCCGCCGCCTCCTCTTCGTACTCATCATCTGGCTCCTGCACACCCACCCATTCCATCAACTTACGCAAGAACAAGAAGCTGCATTTTGAAGGAACGAAAAATAATAATAATGCAAAAGACTTTTAAGAAATTTGGCTTCGAGTAGATTTTGTTCATTTATGAAAGGCCATAAATAGGTACTCAGACTATTTTTTACGTTTTCAGGTACTGCGGGAGTTTATGGGCAAGAGTATACCGTTAACGACGTCATAAAGACACACTAGGCGGTAACGGAGCCTAGATCTCACTTTCAAAGCACTCAGCTGAATAAATAATAAAAAACACTGAATTTTGTTAAAGGGATCTTTTAAAGGGATAACGACCAAAAAATTCACCCCCTCAGATCTCAATAAGCTTTTTTCCTGGGTAAAGGACATCAAAGTAAACTTGCAAGTTTCTTCAGCTTGAAAGAAATCTTTGAGAAAAATTTCCAAAATTTCTTATGCTACAACATGGGGCAGGGCTTAAAGGGGAAATACCCAGGTCAGGCACCATCACCGATTCCACTCATATTTTTTTAAATGAAAGGTGTTATCATTGTAAGCTTGCAAGGGTATAACGTTTTGGCCAAAAGGTCCCTGTTCCAGAATTAAAAATTCCTAAAGTTTCCTATGTTATAACATAGGGGATGGCTCAGAAATGCACATAAAAATTCATAACTCAAAATCGCCAATACCGCCGCATTAGGCCGCAAAACACAATATGTATTTATTAAAAATCTACAAGAAAAAAATATATGGGGGGTTAATATCGGAAGGGATAATATGGGAGAGCCCAAAAACTGAGCGAATTTTTGAAAATTTGGTAATATGTTATCTTTGATTGAGCATAACTCCTGTTCTACTCAACGAAAATCTATGATTCGACCACGTTTAGAACCGTCTTGACAAGCTCCAAAACTTTGGTAAACAAATAGAAACTTTTAATACAATTCCTGCATGAGTATTCAAAAAACACTGATAAACCTAATTTCATGACTAATTTTGATAGAGTAAAAATTATAAAAAAATTTTCTTTATTAATATAAACTTATTTTTATGTAGATGGGTCAATTTTAGGGCGTACATTTCAAAAATCAGGGCTTCAAATGCATAAAAAAATTTTAAGATAGCAAAATCTGGAAAACACCTATAAAATCCTCCAAAATTGACCATTTTAACCAGTTTTTGGGCTACTCGCTCCACAGTACATCAATTTTGCTCTGGTTTTTTGGCTTAAATTTTTGATTTTAGTTATTTGTTTCCACTGTTGAGCGGAGAAAAGTAAAGAATTAAAATTTGATTTTTTATGAATTTATTTCATTTTATCCCTATGCTACAACACATGAAATGATAATATTTTTTTTCTCAAAAAATTTACTCCAAAGTGGAAAAACGGCTTAAGCGCGCAACCTTACTTTGGTGTCCCCTAACTAGGAAAACAAGTATATGGCGCAGAGCGCAATAGGTGACCGCGGAGCTTTACAGCCCACAACTTCCTTGGCAGCTTACAATTCCATACCAATGACTACCTTTGACTACCTACTAAATTTGACTACCTTTCGAGGAAAAAAGTTTGTCCAAATCCGTTGAGATTTCACCATTTCTCAGCAAACCCCATTTTTCAACCGTTCTACCCAAAAAAGTAATGTTTCAAATGCTCGGAAACGGGTTTCACCCCTCCAGATCTTCCTAAAATATCATTACCTTTCAGGAAAAAAAGTTTGTCGAAATCCGTTGAGAATTGAGCATTTTACAGCATACCCAAATTTTCAACCTTTCTACCCAAAAAAGTAATGTTTCAAATGCTCGGAAACCGGTTTATCCCAATAAAATGTTGCACTACGAAAAAGCGGGCCACTCAATCACAATAACAAGCACATCGAAAATGAAATCAGTTGCTCAAGCCGGGCTGGTCTAAAGTGCCTCCGTTGACCTCCCAAACGGCGCCTGTGACATAGGCTGCCTTCTCCGACAACAGAAAGATCATCGTCTCCGCCACCTGCCTCTCCCCACTCCCTCCACCTGGGTGGCACATTGGCTGATAGGTGAACCTCTTGCGGCGTTCCTAGTCTTCGCAGGGGAATGGGGCTCTGCGCCTGCTGCTGTCGGAGCAGATCCTGCTCAGACGGATCTGCCAGCGCGCCGAATCCGAACTCAGTGTCGATCGTTCCCGGGGCCACGGCATTCACGCGAATCCCTTTTGTCCCATTCTTCTGTTGCTTATATGCCAGCTGCCAACTTATATTACATGCTCAGCATTCCTTACCAGTATTTATTAAAAAAGCCTTTATGACCCTCTAGGGCCATTGTAATTGATTAGAAATTAGAACCATTCGTTCAAAAAGGCTTTTAAAAAAGGTCTAGCGCTGTTTACATGAGACAAATATTTGTGAAACCTAGAACGCCGAGTTCTTTGGCCAGTGACTTGGTGAAGGCGTTGACGGCGCCCTTGGAGGCGGCGTAGGCTGGCGCATTCCTGGCATCTCCGGATTTCACTTTGGAAAAACCGGCAACATTTTGTAGCACCAAAGGCCGTTGACGGATACGCTGGAGACATTGACTATTGCAGCGCCGTTGCAGGCAGCCGCCGTCTTCCAGCCTTGCACAAGGCTCCGGTTCACCAGCCAGGTTCCTTTCACGTTTCACCGTAGTGTTTCATCCACCACTGCCTTCTCTGCATCCTTCCACAACCTGCACTGCTCAGGCTAACTTCTTGGAAATTCGGAGCTAATAAGACCAATATCGGACCCAATCCCCTGAAAATTGCAGTATTACATATGTAGATGAGAAGGAACCTTAAGATTGCGAACAACGCCGGCGCAATGGGCGAGAAGTTGAGGAAAGCAGCCGTATTTTGCCTTTATAGCTTCAAGGCCCGCCCTCACAGATTCCTCCGACGCCACATCCATCAAGACAGTCTGGCTATTTATCCTAGTTTGCTGCACATCGGCGAGGATATTGCAAGGACCAAATGCTTCTCTGGGGAGGAGAGGGTAGACAGGGTCCTCTGCAAGCCGTCAGCATTGATGTCAGCAACAACGACGGTGGCACCCTCTCGCTCTCCAACCTGGCAGCAGGCTGCTCCAATGCCCGATGCTCCACCTGATTGACTCTATGAGTTCGAGTATCAATTGGTCTAAATGGTCGGCCTTACCAGTCACCAGCAAAATCTTTCCGTTCAGCGACATAGCTTGCTTCGTATTTATAGCGAAATCTCTTGAAGTTGGTCTTCTGAAAGTGTTATGGGGAGAGGGAGACAGGAAGGTTATTATGGCCTCGCATCGCATACCGACTTATACAGTCTGCTGCAATCAGCGTTGCTGGCACCTCATAGTGCAGTTCATGTTTGCACTGTCGTAACTGTTTTTATTTTTTCGAATTATGCTTCTAAATGAATTTATTCCGATTTTAAATTCAAATTTTTATGATTTTACTTTAAAATTGTATCAAAAATACCAACATTTACAGAATTTGCAGGGCCAAGTTCCCAAAGAAGATTATACAGGGTTATCCACCTGCAACAGATGTGTTTAACTTTGGATTACAGCCTTTGAACTGTGCAAGGCATTCAATTTTGGGTAGCAACAACTCCTCTCGGCTTGGCTATGGCACCAGTAATTATGTTAATTTGTTAACAATAGCGCCGCAGAGTCAAGGACAGCACGACACTGATAAATATCTGATCTGATAAGCATCTAAATCTACATACACATTCCTTGTGTGCAAAAAGGGCAAGTCAGTTGTATCATTCTGCTTGAAGTGAGGATTTAAACCTTTCAGCGTCAAATGGACAGAACCTCTCTACTTGTTAAAGTAAAATGTAAGTTTCAA
>JASANA010012401.1:0-32367 GCA_030248095.1 Ptycholaimellus sp. GST1_10 | reverse complement strand
GGAAGTCGCTGTGGAGGCGATCATATTTGCATGTTTTAGGGTTTTTATGTGCAAAACTTCTTGTGCAGCATTTATGCACGCCATTAAACAACGGTTGACTGATGTTTCATAGTGCCTACAATTAAGACTGCCTTAACCCAACCAGTAATAGGCGTAGCTTTTTCAGGTGCCTCTCTGCTCCGAGGCCAATCACAAGCTCCATACCTCAGGGTGGATGCCTGTCGCCGATCCTCTGGGACATCTACCTCGAGCCTCTCCTCTCCGAACTCCGCGCCACGGGCATCCACTTCTGGGCCTTCGCCGACGACCTCAAACTCACCTCTTCCTGCCCCCAGCAAATGCAAGCAGCCCTTGACCTAGCGAACAACTGGTGTGTGCAATGGCAGATGAAACTTTCCGCTCCTAAATGTGTTGTCCTCCCAATAGGGGCAGGGCTTCAGACCCAATACTCTGTCAGCGGATCCCCACTGCAAATGAATTACAGAATTAATAATTTAATTTAATTGATGGCAGTGTCCACTAGCCTTGCTTAACCTTAGCCTCTAAACGCCTTAGCCGGTAACCAGACTTTATTGTAACCAGTTTCACCAGAAGTGCTTAGGCTTAGTGCTTAGTAGGCTTAGGTGTCCACAGACCATGAAGTAAATTCAAGCTAGTCCATTCTTTTTACGTAGAGCAAACATAGCCTTCCACAGGTTATGAAGTGAACTAATGGGAACTGCTGAATCATCCACCTTTGTGATTGCAAGGCGGAGGCAACGTACGCAGACGCTGAGGCAAACTAACAACTCTGAGCTTACATATCTATGAAGTCTGTATAAGTATTTGTCAAGTTTGCCTTCGTCGTCTATTACAAGTTGGGTAAAGCCAGCCGTATTTGCAGGCTCTATGAAACATCAGGCTATCCATTGAAGCTGAATGCATTTTGAGTGGTGTACGATGTGTGACAGCAGGATCGGAATCATAGCCTTGTCTTGCCTTCGTCGTCTATTACATGTTGGGTAAAGCAAGCCGTATTTGCAGGCTCTATGAAACATCAGGCAATCCATTGAAGCTGGTGGGGCATAGGGAAGGCAGTCTGGTGACATGTACGAAGAATTCAAAACCAGTTTGCTGTGTTGCATTCTTACTGGTCGCAAGTTTTCATGGTTTCGTCCATTTTGCCAAAGAAAACGAGTGAATGGCTAATGAATAATTTGAGAACACATTGCAAGTTTTTCATAGTGCCTACAATTAAGACTGCCTTAACCCAACCAGTAATAGGCGTAGCTTTTTCTGGTGACAAGCACAATGCAGTAAGTAAGAATTTGTCTAACTTGGTTTAACCATATAACCTAACCATATAACCCGGCTCAGCCTGAATCCCAATCGCGGTTGATCTTTTTGATCTGGGGGAAAAGAGAGGAATAGAGAAGGAGGAGATGACATTTTATGCCATGCCCCGAGGACTCACACTCACCCACCGAACGCTGAGTCTGCAATAAGTTCAAATTGGTTAGGCTAGTTAACCAGGATAGGAAGTCTCTGATATTTAACCATGCAAAATAAAAAAGGCGAAGACTTAGTGCCACTGGTTAAACGAAGTTAGACTAATTCTTACTTACTGCATTGTGATTGTCACCTGACAAAGCTACACCAATTACTGGTTGGATTAATGATGTCTTAGTTGTAGGCTCTATGAAACATCAGTCAACCGTAGTTTGAAGGCGTGCATCGATGATTACAATAGCACCAACTGCATCAACCATGCATGATGTTATTGAGTGGCAAGAGAGATAGAGCTTACGCGAGCTGGATCCATCAATAGATGACACGGGGTTACGTATGCCCAAGCCAGTCGGCTCTCTTTCTATGTTTTCCAAACTCCAAATCATGGTATGCTAGGTTTTGGGTAGAGATTGATCATTTGGCTGAATGGAGTCGCTATAGATTGTAGGTGAAATATCACCTAAATGGGTGGGATTATAACTGGTACCATTGGCAAGTCTCACCTTCCAGGTTGCACTTCACCGGGTTAATCACCCAACCCCTCTTTTTGACCTAGGTGTACGTTTTCAACTAGGGTTCAGTACAGTTTGGGTTTTTTGCAAACTGCACTGTGCTCTTTATGAGTATCCTAATTTACGATTTCAACTAGGGTCCAGTACAGTTTGGGTATTTGCAAACTGAACTGCACTCTGTGTGATCACCATAATTTGATATTTCAACTAATGTCCAGTACAGTTTTGGTTTTTGCAAACCGAATCTCAACTAGCGTCCAGTACAGTTTGGTTTTTTGCAAACTGAACTGCACTCTGTTTGATCACAAAAATTTGCAATATCAACTAGTGTCCAGTACAGTTTAAACTGAACTGGACATTATTTGAGATAAGAAAATGAAAATGAACTGCGCTCTTCTTGACATAAAAAATGTATTTTTCTTATCTCAACTAAGGCCCAGTACAGTTTTTTTTTTGGAAACTGAACTGTACACTATGGAAACTGAACTGCGCACTATTTGAAAATCAAACTGTACTGTACTGGGCACTAATTGACACATGATACAGTTTTTTCGAAAATGGGGTACAGTACAGTTTCATCTTTTTTCATGTAATATACAGTCCAGTTTTTTGATTTTACTGTACTGCGCACTATTTGAAAATCAAAAAAAAAAACTGTACTGTACTGAACGCTATAAGAAAAAAAAAAAAAAACTGTACTGTACTGAACGCTATAAGAAAAAAAAAAAAAAAAATGTACTGTACTGAACGCTATAAGAAAAAAAAAAAAAAAAAACTGTACTGTACTGAACGCTATAAGAAAAAAAATAAAAAAAACTGTACTGTACTGGACGCTATTAGAAAAAAAAAAAAAAAAACTGTACTGTACTGAACGCTATAAGAAAAAAAAAAAAAAAAATTTACTGTACTGGACGCTATTAGAAAAAAAAAAAAAAACTGTACTGTACTGAACGCTATTTGAAAACTCACAATTGAAACTGTACTGTACTGTACACTAGATTAACTATACCCAATTCAATGTCAGTTCATCTGTGCTATGGAGAGCCAATCGACATTCCATTCCTGGAAAAATATAGGGCCGTTTGTTTTTTCAAGTATTCACCGATGTGCGAACACATAATGTTTCTCAACTTTCTTCTCAACATTGTTAAAGTGGCCTTCTTTGAAAGCAACGAAAATTGCACTAATAAAGATTTGTTTTAAAGCGAATTTATATTGATTCCATCTGTTCAAATCACCAAAAAAATAGAATCTTTAGAATTTAGAAAATTTTGAATCGCTTAAAGAACATGTATTCATTCCAGAATACAAAATTTCTGACTTTAGAAGCCATTCACAAAAATGCAACGAAACCAGCAAGTTTCTGGGCCAGTTCTCGTAGACTGGTGAATGGCGGTCTTGGCACTGGGGGCAGGAACAGGGAAAGCGAGAGGAAATTTCCGAACACGCCCAGTACCATACCAACGGCAAAGAAATATGCAGTCTCAAGAAGGCGGCTGCTTCTTCCGAAAACCTGCCCAACCAGATAATCCATTCCTTCATCTTCTTTTTGAGCAAAGAGATTGGCGTCTACACGAAGGGCGAGCAGAAGCAGTCCGAAGGCCAGAAAAGCCAGGCCAATGTCCGGGCTGAGGATGGAGAGGCTTGTGACTGGATCTGCCGGCACATTGCGCAGCATGAAAATCAGCCGGTCCTCAACTACCACGGAACTGCGACCTCAACCACCACGGAACCTGCCCAACCAGATATTCCATTCCTTCATCTTCTTTTTGAGCAAAGAGATTGGCGTCTACACGAAGGGCGAGCAGAAGCAGTCCGAAGGCCAGAAAAGCCAGGCCAATGTCCGGGCTGAGGATGGAGAGGCTTGTGACTGGATCTGCCGGCACATTGCGCAGCATGAAAATCAGCCGGTCCTCAACTACCACGGAACTGCGACCTCAACCACCACGGAACCTGCCCAACCAGATATTCCATTCCTTCATCTTCTTTTTGAGCAAAGAGATTGGCGTCTACACGAAGGGCGAGCAGAAGCAGTCCGAAGGCCAGAAAAGCCAGGCCAATGTCCGGGCTGAGGATGGAGAGGCTTGTGACTGGATCTGCCGGCACATTGCGCAGCATGAAAATCAGCCGGTCCTCAACTACCACGGAACTGCGACCTCAACCACCACGGAACCTGCCCAACCAGATATTCCATTCCTTCATCTTCTTTTTGAGCAAAGAGATTGGCGTCTACACGAAGGGCGAGCAGAAGCAGTCCGAAGGCCAGAAAAGCCAGGCCAATGTCCGGGCTGAGGATGGAGAGGCTTGTGACTGGATCTGCCGGCACATTGCGCAGCATGAAAATCAGCCGGTCCTCAACTACCACGGAACTGCGACCTCAACCACCACGGAACCTGCCCAACCAGATAATCCATTCCTTCATCTTCTTTTTGAGCAAAGAGATTGGCGTCTACACGAAGGGCGAGCAGAAGCAGTCCGAAGGCCAGAAAAGCCAGGCCAATGTCCGGGCTGAGGATGGAGAGGCTTGTGACTGGATCTGCCGGCACATTGCGCAGCATGAAAATCAGCCGGTCCTCAACTACCACGGAACTGCGACCTCAACCACCACGGAACCTGCCCAACCAGATATTCCATTCCTTCATCTTCTTTTTGAGCAAAGAGATTGGCGTCTACACGAAGGGCGAGCAGAAGCAGTCCGAAGGCCAGAAAAGCCAGGCCAATGTCCGGGCTGAGGATGGAGAGGCTTGTGACTGGATCTGCCGGCACATTGCGCAGCATGAAAATCAGCCGGTCCTCAACTACCACGGAACTGTGACCTCAACCACCACGGAACCTGCCCAACCAGATATTCCATTCCTTCATCTTCTTTTTGAGCAAAGAGATTGGCGTCTACACGAAGGGCGAGCAGAAGCAGTCCGAAGGCCAGAAAAGCCAGGCCAATGTCCGGGCTGAGGATGGAGAGGCTTGTGACTGGATCTGCCGGCACATTGCGCAGCATGAAAATCAGCCGGTCCTCAACTACCACGGAACTGCGACCTCAACCACCACGGAACCTGCCCAACCAGATATTCCATTCCTTCATCTTCTTTTTGAGCAAAGAGATTGGCGTCTACACGAAGGGCGAGCAGAAGCAGTCCGAAGGCCAGAAAAGCCAGGCCAATGTCCGGGCTGAGGATGGAGAGGCTTGTGACTGGATCTGCCGGCACATTGCGCAGCATGAAAATCAGCCGGTCCTCAACTACCACGGAACTGCGACCTCAACCACCACGGAACCTGCCCAACCAGATATTCCATTCCTTCATCTTCTTTTTGAGCAAAGAGATTGGCGTCTACACGAAGGGCGAGCAGAAGCAGTCCGAAGGCCAGAAAAGCCAGGCCAATGTCCGGGCTGAGGATGGAGAGGCTTGTGACTGGATCTGCCGGCACATTGCGCAGCATGAAAATCAGCCGGTCCTCAACTACCACGGAACTGCGACCTCAACCACCACGGAACCTGCCCAACCAGATATTCCATTCCTTCATCTTCTTTTTGAGCAAAGAGATTGGCGTCTACACGAAGGGCGAGCAGAAGCAGTCCGAAGGCCAGAAAAGCCAGGCCAATGTCCGGGCTGAGGATGGAGAGGCTTGTGACTGGATCTGCCGGCACATTGCGCAGCATGAAAATCAGCCGGTCCTCAACTACCACGGAACTGCGACCTCAACCACCACGGAACCTGCCCAACCAGATATTCCATTCCTTCATCTTCTTTTTGAGCAAAGAGATTGGCGTCTACACGAAGGGCGAGCAGAAGCAGTCCGAAGGCCAGAAAAGCCAGGCCAATGTCCGGGCTGAGGATGGAGAGGCTTGTGACTGGATCTGCCGGCACATTGCGCAGCATGAAAATCAGCCGGTCCTCAACTACCACGGAACTGCGACCTCAACCACCACGGAACCTGCCCAACCAGATAATCCATTCCTTCATCTTCTTTTTGAGCAAAGAGATTGGCGTCTACACGAAGGGCGAGCAGAAGCAGTCCGAAGGCCAGAAAAGCCAGGCCAATGTCCGGGCTGAGGATGGAGAGGCTTGTGACTGGATCTGCCGGCACATTGCGCAGCATGAAAATCAGCCGGTCCTCAACTACCACGGAACTGCGACCTCAACCACCACGGAACCTGCCCAACCAGATATTCCATTCCTTCATCTTCTTTTTGAGCAAAGAGATTGGCGTCTACACGAAGGGCGAGCAGAAGCAGTCCGAAGGCCAGAAAAGCCAGGCCAATGTCCGGGCTGAGGATGGAGAGGCTTGTGACTGGATCTGCCGGCACATTGCGCAGCATGAAAATCAGCCGGTCCTCAACTACCACGGAACTGCGACCTCAACCACCACGGAACCTGCCCAACCAGATATTCCATTCCTTCATCTTCTTTTTGAGCAAAGAGATTGGCGTCTACACGAAGGGCGAGCAGAAGCAGTCCGAAGGCCAGAAAAGCCAGGCCAATGTCCGGGCTGAGGATGGAGAGGCTTGTGACTGGATCTGCCGGCACATTGCGCAGCATGAAAATCAGCCGGTCCTCAACTACCACGGAACTGCGACCTCAACCACCACGGAACCTGCCCAACCAGATATTCCATTCCTTCATCTTCTTTTTGAGCAAAGAGATTGGCGTCTACACGAAGGGCGAGCAGAAGCAGTCCGAAGGCCAGAAAAGCCAGGCCAATGTCCGGGCTGAGGATGGAGAGGCTTGTGACTGGATCTGCCGGCACATTGCGCAGCATGAAAATCAGCCGGTCCTCAACTACCACGGAACTGCGACCTCAACCACCACGGAACCTGCCCAACCAGATAATCCATTCCTTCATCTTCTTTTTGAGCAAAGAGATTGGCGTCTACACGAAGGGCGAGCAGAAGCAGTCCGAAGGCCAGAAAAGCCAGGCCAATGTCCGGGCTGAGGATGGAGAGGCTTGTGACTGGATCTGCCGGCACATTGCGCAGCATGAAAATCAGCCGGTCCTCAACTACCACGGAACTGCGACCTCAACCACCACGGAACCTGCCCAACCAGATATTCCATTCCTTCATCTTCTTTTTGAGCAAAGAGATTGGCGTCTACACGAAGGGCGAGCAGAAGCAGTCCGAAGGCCAGAAAAGCCAGGCCAATGTCCGGGCTGAGGATGGAGAGGCTTGTGACTGGATCTGCCGGCACATTGCGCAGCATGAAAATCAGCCGGTCCTCAACTACCACGGAACTGCGACCTCAACCACCACGGAACCTGCCCAACCAGATATTCCATTCCTTCATCTTCTTTTTGAGCAAAGAGATTGGCGTCTACACGAAGGGCGAGCAGAAGCAGTCCGAAGGCCAGAAAAGCCAGGCCAATGTCCGGGCTGAGGATGGAGAGGCTTGTGACTGGATCTGCCGGCACATTGCGCAGCATGAAAATCAGCCGGTCCTCAACTACCACGGAACTGCGACCTCAACCACCACGGAACCTGCCCAACCAGATAATCCATTCCTTCATCTTCTTTTTGAGCAAAGAGATTGGCGTCTACACGAAGGGCGAGCAGAAGCAGTCCGAAGGCCAGAAAAGCCAGGCCAATGTCCGGGCTGAGGATGGAGAGGCTTGTGACTGGATCTGCCGGCACATTGCGCAGCATGAAAATCAGCCGGTCCTCAACTACCACGGAACTGCGACCTCAACCACCACGGAACCTGCCCAACCAGATATTCCATTCCTTCATCTTCTTTTTGAGCAAAGAGATTGGCGTCTACACGAAGGGCGAGCAGAAGCAGTCCGAAGGCCAGAAAAGCCAGGCCAATGTCCGGGCTGAGGATGGAGAGGCTTGTGACTGGATCTGCCGGCACATTGCGCAGCATGAAAATCAGCCGGTCCTCAACTACCACGGAACTGCGACCTCAACCACCACGGAACCTGCCCAACCAGATATTCCATTCCTTCATCTTCTTTTTGAGCAAAGAGATTGGCGTCTACACGAAGGGCGAGCAGAAGCAGTCCGAAGGCCAGAAAAGCCAGGCCAATGTCCGGGCTGAGGATGGAGAGGCTTGTGACTGGATCTGCCGGCACATTGCGCAGCATGAAAATCAGCCGGTCCTCAACTACCACGGAACTGCGACCTCAACCACCACGGAACCTGCCCAACCAGATATTCCATTCCTTCATCTTCTTTTTGAGCAAAGAGATTGGCGTCTACACGAAGGGCGAGCAGAAGCAGTCCGAAGGCCAGAAAAGCCAGGCCAATGTCCGGGCTGAGGATGGAGAGGCTTGTGACTGGATCTGCCGGCACATTGCGCAGCATGAAAATCAGCCGGTCCTCAACTACCACGGAACTGCGACCTCAACCACCACGGAACCTGCCCAACCAGATATTCCATTCCTTCATCTTCTTTTTGAGCAAAGAGATTGGCGTCTACACGAAGGGCGAGCAGAAGCAGTCCGAAGGCCAGAAAAGCCAGGCCAATGTCCGGGCTGAGGATGGAGAGGCTTGTGACTGGATCTGCCGGCACATTGCGCAGCATGAAAATCAGCCGGTCCTCAACTACCACGGAACTGCGACCTCAACCACCACGGAACCTGCCCAACCAGATATTCCATTCCTTCATCTTCTTTTTGAGCAAAGAGATTGGCGTCTACACGAAGGGCGAGCAGAAGCAGTCCGAAGGCCAGAAAAGCCAGGCCAATGTCCGGGCTGAGGATGGAGAGGCTTGTGACTGGATCTGCCGGCACATTGCGCAGCATGAAAATCAGCCGGTCCTCAACTACCACGGAACTGCGACCTCAACCACCACGGAACCTGCCCAACCAGATATTCCATTCCTTCATCTTCTTTTTGAGCAAAGAGATTGGCGTCTACACGAAGGGCGAGCAGAAGCAGTCCGAAGGCCAGAAAAGCCAGGCCAATGTCCGGGCTGAGGATGGAGAGGCTTGTGACTGGATCTGCCGGCACATTGCGCAGCATGAAAATCAGCCGGTCCTCAACTACCACGGAACTGCGACCTCAACCACCACGGAACCTGCCCAACCAGATATTCCATTCCTTCATCTTCTTTTTGAGCAAAGAGATTGGCGTCTACACGAAGGGCGAGCAGAAGCAGTCCGAAGGCCAGAAAAGCCAGGCCAATGTCCGGGCTGAGGATGGAGAGGCTTGTGACTGGATCTGCCGGCACATTGCGCAGCATGAAAATCAGCCGGTCCTCAACTACCACGGAACTGCGACCTCAACCACCACGGAACCTGCCCAACCAGATATTCCATTCCTTCATCTTCTTTTTGAGCAAAGAGATTGGCGTCTACACGAAGGGCGAGCAGAAGCAGTCCGAAGGCCAGAAAAGCCAGGCCAATGTCCGGGCTGAGGATGGAGAGGCTTGTGACTGGATCTGCCGGCACATTGCGCAGCATGAAAATCAGCCGGTCCTCAACTACCACGGAACTGCGACCTCAACCACCACGGAACCTGCCCAACCAGATATTCCATTCCTTCATCTTCTTTTTGAGCAAAGAGATTGGCGTCTACACGAAGGGCGAGCAGAAGCAGTCCGAAGGCCAGAAAAGCCAGGCCAATGTCCGGGCTGAGGATGGAGAGGCTTGTGACTGGATCTGCCGGCACATTGCGCAGCATGAAAATCAGCCGGTCCTCAACTACCACGGAACTGCGACCTCAACCACCACGGAACCTGCCCAACCAGATATTCCATTCCTTCATCTTCTTTTTGAGCAAAGAGATTGGCGTCTACACGAAGGGCGAGCAGAAGCAGTCCGAAGGCCAGAAAAGCCAGGCCAATGTCCGGGCTGAGGATGGAGAGGCTTGTGACTGGATCTGCCGGCACATTGCGCAGCATGAAAATCAGCCGGTCCTCAACTACCACGGAACTGCGACCTCAACCACCACGGAACCTGCCCAACCAGATATTCCATTCCTTCATCTTCTTTTTGAGCAAAGAGATTGGCGTCTACACGAAGGGCGAGCAGAAGCAGTCCGAAGGCCAGAAAAGCCAGGCCAATGTCCGGGCTGAGGATGGAGAGGCTTGTGACTGGATCTGCCGGCACATTGCGCAGCATGAAAATCAGCCGGTCCTCAACTACCACGGAACTGCGACCTCAACCACCACGGAACCTGCCCAACCAGATATTCCATTCCTTCATCTTCTTTTTGAGCAAAGAGATTGGCGTCTACACGAAGGGCGAGCAGAAGCAGTCCGAAGGCCAGAAAAGCCAGGCCAATGTCCGGGCTGAGGATGGAGAGGCTTGTGACTGGATCTGCCGGCACATTGCGCAGCATGAAAATCAGCCGGTCCTCAACTACCACGGAACTGCGACCTCAACCACCACGGAACCTGCCCAACCAGATATTCCATTCCTTCATCTTCTTTTTGAGCAAAGAGATTGGCGTCTACACGAAGGGCGAGCAGAAGCAGTCCGAAGGCCAGAAAAGCCAGGCCAATGTCCGGGCTGAGGATGGAGAGGCTTGTGACTGGATCTGCCGGCACATTGCGCAGCATGAAAATCAGCCGGTCCTCAACTACCACGGAACTGCGACCTCAACCACCACGGAACCTGCCCAACCAGATATTCCATTCCTTCATCTTCTTTTTGAGCAAAGAGATTGGCGTCTACACGAAGGGCGAGCAGAAGCAGTCCGAAGGCCAGAAAAGCCAGGCCAATGTCCGGGCTGAGGATGGAGAGGCTTGTGACTGGATCTGCCGGCACATTGCGCAGCATGAAAATCAGCCGGTCCTCAACTACCACGGAACTGCGACCTCAACCACCACGGAACCTGCCCAACCAGATATTCCATTCCTTCATCTTCTTTTTGAGCAAAGAGATTGGCGTCTACACGAAGGGCGAGCAGAAGCAGTCCGAAGGCCAGAAAAGCCAGGCCAATGTCCGGGCTGAGGATGGAGAGGCTTGTGACTGGATCTGCCGGCACATTGCGCAGCATGAAAATCAGCCGGTCCTCAACTACCACGGAACTGCGACCTCAACCACCACGGAACCTGCCCAACCAGATATTCCATTCCTTCATCTTCTTTTTGAGCAAAGAGATTGGCGTCTACACGAAGGGCGAGCAGAAGCAGTCCGAAGGCCAGAAAAGCCAGGCCAATGTCCGGGCTGAGGATGGAGAGGCTTGTGACTGGATCTGCCGGCACATTGCGCAGCATGAAAATCAGCCGGTCCTCAACTACCACGGAACTGCGACCTCAACCACCACGGAACCTGCCCAACCAGATATTCCATTCCTTCATCTTCTTTTTGAGCAAAGAGATTGGCGTCTACACGAAGGGCGAGCAGAAGCAGTCCGAAGGCCAGAAAAGCCAGGCCAATGTCCGGGCTGAGGATGGAGAGGCTTGTGACTGGATCTGCCGGCACATTGCGCAGCATGAAAATCAGCCGGTCCTCAACTACCACGGAACTGCGACCTCAACCACCACGGAACCTGCCCAACCAGATATTCCATTCCTTCATCTTCTTTTTGAGCAAAGAGATTGGCGTCTACACGAAGGGCGAGCAGAAGCAGTCCGAAGGCCAGAAAAGCCAGGCCAATGTCCGGGCTGAGGATGGAGAGGCTTGTGACTGGATCTGCCGGCACATTGCGCAGCATGAAAATCAGCCGGTCCTCAACTACCACGGAACTGCGACCTCAACCACCACGGAACCTGCCCAACCAGATATTCCATTCCTTCATCTTCTTTTTGAGCAAAGAGATTGGCGTCTACACGAAGGGCGAGCAGAAGCAGTCCGAAGGCCAGAAAAGCCAGGCCAATGTCCGGGCTGAGGATGGAGAGGCTTGTGACTGGATCTGCCGGCACATTGCGCAGCATGAAAATCAGCCGGTCCTCAACTACCACGGAACTGCGACCTCAACCACCACGGAACCTGCCCAACCAGATATTCCATTCCTTCATCTTCTTTTTGAGCAAAGAGATTGGCGTCTACACGAAGGGCGAGCAGAAGCAGTCCGAAGGCCAGAAAAGCCAGGCCAATGTCCGGGCTGAGGATGGAGAGGCTTGTGACTGGATCTGCCGGCACATTGCGCAGCATGAAAATCAGCCGGTCCTCAACTACCACGGAACTGCGACCTCAACCACCACGGAACCTGCCCAACCAGATAATCCATTCCTTCATCTTCTTTTTGAGCAAAGAGATTGGCGTCTACACGAAGGGCGAGCAGAAGCAGTCCGAAGGCCAGAAAAGCCAGGCCAATGTCCGGGCTGAGGATGGAGAGGCTTGTGACTGGATCTGCCGGCACATTGCGCAGCATGAAAATCAGCCGGTCCTCAACTACCACGGAACTGCGACTTACTCTGCAAAAATAGATTCCCTGAAAAACATTTTATGATCAACCTTCACGGCCAAATCTCAGCAGTTTTTGATAAGGTTGGCTAATGTTGAAAACTTTTCTGCCAATGTTCTGGAGAAAAAGAATTATCTCAAATGATTTCTTTTAGTTAATTTTCTAGGTACCCAGGAGACCAAGGCTTGCTAAGGCTAGCTTCGATGGCCATTATGTCCATCCTATTGTCCGCCACGGCCTTGACACATTCCGCCTCTGATTCAAACTCCACCAGTTCCAAGTCCCAGCTCATCAGTTTTGCCACCTATTAACTTTTTTTGTCCTAAGCATAGGAATGGAACAGGAAATTGCAACCTCGCGAAATTGGTAGATGCTGAAACCTGGAAATAGGCATTCGATTGGGTCGCCAGCTGCACATTTGGTGGCCCACGGTGAATAAACATAGTATGCAGCTTTTATCAAAGTTTTGCGCATCGCTCAAGAATGTGAAAATGAGGGTGAAACAAAAAACTTCCATGTATCAGTTTCAGCTGAAGCTTGACAAAAAACTGCCCGACCCCTGAGAAGCTAATTGGCATTGGTTCTGGTTAGCTTCCCTTGTCAAAGGCCTCGGGGCTCGATAAAACTCGTTTCGGTTGAATAGGAAGTTTTTTTAATTTGCCGAAAAATGTTGCCGAAAAATTTTAATATTTTTTCGAAAAGTTGGCAAAAAGAGTGGAGTAAAGGGCTAAAGGAGAATACTGCAAACTAGATAAACTGTGACTCTGAATGTAAAACCTTGTGAAAGTTCTCGCAGGATTGACAGCTTTTTCTGCATCTAAGACGAATCGTCATCTAAGAATCCACCAGTAGCCTGTGTTGACTCTTGCATCTAACCTATTTCTTGATAGCCTGTCACAGCTTTCAACCTCTAGCCAGTATGACTTTGGACAGTGGGTACGGAGTAAATATCCAGCAGTAGTTACCAATCAAACACAGTAACACTAGATAATATCTTTGACCCCTGTAACAAAGACTTTTCTTTCAGTTCATACATGATGAATTGTTCGGAATGTCCAGCGAAAATGGCGCTTTCTTCATTTCCGCGCCATCTCATCCACGCTCACCTTGGCAGTCTGGCAATTCTGCCTAAATGGGCCTGCAATGACTGCAACTTTCAATCTCCCTCTGTCCATGAAGCAACCTTCCACTGCGTTATATCATGGAGGCATGATTGACCTTTGATATAATGGAGTGTCGAGGTAGTAAAATTAAAAAGGGGGGCACGGATGCGAAATTAATTAACTTTTCAAAGTGGCAATTTGTTATCGCCTCGTTCACGGCCATTCTTCCACCTTTTCTTGTGCTTTTTTTTCTCAAAAATACCGATTGAACAGCTCGAAACAATGAGCACATTTATAACTTGCCAGAATGTAACCCGGAAACGTGATCTTTAATCTGCCGTTCCGGGAATTAATTTAGTACTTAAGCCTTTAATTACAATTATTAATGTTTCAGCCAATCAGGTGGTAATTATTTATCTGATCCTGCGGCACAAATCAACTTGCCGAACTTTCTATCTTGAATGATGATCATGTGCTGGAACACTGGGAGCATTGTTGAGGAGGTGAGGACGCGAGAAGACTGTGCAAGAAGCTTCCGTCCCCGCTATTTCAAGGGCCTCACACGTGCACTTACTGATGCTGATCACACCAAAGATCTGAACACTTTACCCGGCACTGGAGTAAAGCCTTTGTGCCCAGATTTGTCCACTTAATCAATTTGAAATTTCTTTTATTGCTTCTATGCTTGCTTGTTCGTTGAATAAACGTATTTTACCTTTTGTTCCAATAATCACTTCATTTATGTTTCTGAAAATAATGACTTCATTCAATTATCATTAAATAATCATGTTAATAACACATCAAGAGCTGATATTGGCAAAAGTGCCAGCTTGACAGTCCATAGGTAGGGAGCTGGTATACTCATGCAGTCCATGGTTATATTGAAGCATAGGCTTCTTCATCTTCATGTACCGCCAGTGGACAGTGCACTTCCTACGCCTCTGCAAAATGCCTATACCAGTCAATACGAGGCAAAATACTCCGCACTTGAGCATAATTTGTCACCGGAGGCTGCGAAGGACTGCTTTGAATTTGTCCCTAAAAAAGCATATACGGATCGAATACCAAGTGCAACAGCAGAACAGTTATCAAGCTCACTAGAAGAGTCAGCCGTATGTCGTCGATGTGAAAAAAGGATTAGCGTCTGCAAAAGGTTTGCGAATTTTCAAATTTTTTTTAATTGCCAAAAATTGAAGAAAGGTCTAGGATGATAAACATGGAAAACCATGTTATCGCCTGCTACAAGCTGAAGCCCTTCGCTTGTGCTGCTTGCAAAGCTCCAATGACAGCAAAAGGCAGCGTCATCGCTCACCAGAAGAACAAAGTGTCATGCTGGTTATTTTGTAATTTTCTTAGCATTAACTCAATATTACTTCTAAGCTAAAATTGTATTTAGCGGAGCTGGTGCAATGCTGTTGCACCAAGCTGAAGATGAAGAGACTGTGCGTGACGGATTCTTGCAATGCTTCGGATTTGATGGAGCTAATTGGAAAGGCTTTTCCGTTTGAGTCGAGGAAACTATTTTCCCCCGAAACCTCTGACTTGGATACAAACTGAAAGTATAGATTGATACGTAATGGCTAAATGAAATTTTGATTTAGGGTTCAGCAAAACTTAGTTGAAACCGAAAACGATTGGTGTTCAGGCCTGCTAGGATTTCACCAGTCTTGAAGGCTGAAGTCATGAACGTCTCACGATGGTCGCCAGCTCAATTTCATGTCACATGCCGTTGCCACAGTGTATATACAGACGCTGGAAATTTGTGCAGAAGAAACTGAAGTTTATCAAATCAGCAAAAATTCCGAATTAGATTGATCATTGGATGTCAAATCACGTGACAAAGATAATGCCAGAAAATTACAACCATTCAAGATCGTAATAAAAAGTGAGCGTAACGGCGGAAGATGCGTAACGGCGGTTTTGGCCGAAGGCTGGCGAACAAATATTCTAGAAGAAAAAGAGATGCAGAAAAAGCGAGGAAGATAAAGAAAATTTCAAAGGCCGGCAGCACTTGACGCAGCAGAAGCTGATCTTCGCTGGCGCCAATATCAGGACAGTCACGCATCCTGAAGCGTTTTCAACATATCTGAGTAAAAGCTCATTTGTTCATATCATGACAATGTGACAGTAAAGCTATGTTCAATAAATTCGGTGTAATTTAGGTAGCGCTGAAGGAAGGAACCAAAAGCGCGGATCGGGAACTAGGCCCATGCGAATGGCCTCAACGCTAGCCACCCTGGTCAGGCCCGGCGCTCCACTTGGCATTTGTCCCTGGAAAAACCACTAGCCATTTTTTGTTTGGCTTCAAATCCGGGATATTCGCATATTGGTGAAAATAAACTATGGGTTCATAATTGGCTGAATGGTTTAGAAAAAATGGTTTATTAGTTGGGACTAGGGGAGAAAAATGGAACTGACATTATAATTAATGCTTTGTATATACTTCGCAAACAGTATTAGCACCCGGAAATGCTTTTCTCCAAAGACTACGACAAGAAGGAAGTGTTTGCAACCATGAGTTGTCGATTGTAGATGAAGTGAACGGATCTAGATCGGCTGGTGTCGTGGAAAATCTCAGTTCCACAGTCCTCTTGCCAAGTGGCTAGCCCTCCCTTGACATCGGTCATAAGCAGCTGTCCCTCTTCCAGCTCTTCCGGATGCTGCAGGAGCCAGTTCCTCTGCTCCAGCGTGATGAGGCGAAAAGCTTTGCCGAATAGAGCCTCCTGAATCGGGGAGAAGCCGAGGACCTGGCAAAGCACATGTGCAAGGCATGCTGAGATGGCTACTTTGGCCCCAAATACACCCAAAATATCTTGTTTATGCCCAAAATTTGAGGTATTCGGAAATGTGACTTCTTAAGATTTGTGGTCAAATTTATCCCAAACTAAGAAAAACTCAAAATACTCATATAACCCACTATAAATTACTTGACTCCAGGGTGGCTGGGGACCTCAAAAGCTTTGCTGCTTTGGAAGGCATCGCCTTGCCGCCGAAGCGGGAGCAGGATGGGCAGTGGGCGACTGAAGATGGTAGTCAGATAACCACCGCCAAACCACTCTAGCAGCACTCGTGCCAATGTTCCCAGCAGGAAATAACCTCAAAAGCTTTGCTGCTTTGGAAGGCATCGCCTTGCCGCCGAAGCGGGAGCAGGATGGGCAGTGGGCGACTGAAGATGGTAGTCAGATAACCACCGCCAAACCACTCTAGCAGCACTCGTGCCAATGTTCCCAGCAGGAAATAACCTCAAAAGCTTTGCTGCTTTGGAAGGCATCGCCTTGCCGCCGAAGCGGGAGCAGGATGGGCAGTGGGCGACTGAAGATGGTAGTCAGATAACCACCGCCAAACCACTCTAGCAGCACTCGTGCCAATGTTCCCAGCAGGAAATAACCTCAAAAGCTTTGCTGCTTTGGAAGGCATCGCCTTGCCGCCGAAGCGGGAGCAGGATGGGCAGTGGGCGACTGAAGATGGTAGTCAGATAACCACCGCCAAACCACTCTAGCAGCACTCGTGCCAATGTTCCCAGCAGGAAATAACCTCAAAAGCTTTGCTGCTTTGGAAGGCATCGCCTTGCCGCCGAAGCGGGAGCAGGATGGGCAGTGGGCGACTGAAGATGGTAGTCAGATAACCACCGCCAAACCACTCTAGCAGCACTCGTGCCAATGTTCCCAGCAGGAAATAACCTCAAAAGCTTTGCTGCTTTGGAAGGCATCGCCTTGCCGCCGAAGCGGGAGCAGGATGGGCAGTGGGCGACTGAAGATGGTAGTCAGATAACCACCGCCAAACCACTCTAGCAGCACTCGTGCCAATGTTCCCAGCAGGAAATAACCTCAAAAGCTTTGCTGCTTTGGAAGGCATCGCCTTGCCGCCGAAGCGGGAGCAGGATGGGCAGTGGGCGACTGAAGATGGTAGTCAGATAACCACCGCCAAACCACTCTAGCAGCACTCGTGCCAATGTTCCCAGCAGGAAATAACCTCAAAAGCTTTGCTGCTTTGGAAGGCATCGCCTTGCCGCCGAAGCGGGAGCAGGATGGGCAGTGGGCGACTGAAGATGGTAGTCAGATAACCACCGCCAAACCACTCTAGCAGCACTCGTGCCAATGTTCCCAGCAGGAAATAACCTCAAAAGCTTTGCTGCTTTGGAAGGCATCGCCTTGCCGCCGAAGCGGGAGCAGGATGGGCAGTGGGCGACTGAAGATGGTAGTCAGATAACCACCGCCAAACCACTCTAGCAGCACTCGTGCCAATGTTCCCAGCAGGAAATAACCTCAAAAGCTTTGCTGCTTTGGAAGGCATCGCCTTGCCGCCGAAGCGGGAGCAGGATGGGCAGTGGGCGACTGAAGATGGTAGTCAGATAACCACCGCCAAACCACTCTAGCAGCACTCGTGCCAATGTTCCCAGCAGGAAATAACCTCAAAAGCTTTGCTGCTTTGGAAGGCATCGCCTTGCTGCCGAAGCGGGAGCAGGATGGGCAGTGGGCGACTGAAGATGGTAGTCAGATAACCACCGCCAAACCACTCTAGCAGCACTCGTGCCAATGTTCCCAGCAGGAAATAACCTCAAAAGCTTTGCTGCTTTGGAAGGCATCGCCTTGCCGCCGAAGCGGGAGCAGGATGGGCAGTGGGCGACTGAAGATGGTAGTCAGATAACCACCGCCAAACCACTCTAGCAGCACTCGTGCCAATGTTCCCAGCAGGAAATAACCTCAAAAGCTTTGCTGCTTTGGAAGGCATCGCCTTGCCGCCGAAGCGGGAGCAGGATGGGCAGTGGGCGACTGAAGATGGTAGTCAGATAACCACCGCCAAACCACTCTAGCAGCACTCGTGCCAATGTTCCCAGCAGGAAATAACCTCAAAAGCTTTGCTGCTTTGGAAGGCATCGCCTTGCCGCCGAAGCGGGAGCAGGATGGGCAGTGGGCGACTGAAGATGGTAGTCAGATAACCACCGCCAAACCACTCTAGCAGCACTCGTGCCAATGTTCCCAGCAGGAAATAACCTCAAAAGCTTTGCTGCTTTGGAAGGCATCGCCTTGCCGCCGAAGCGGGAGCAGGATGGGCAGTGGGCGACTGAAGATGGTAGTCAGATAACCACCGCCAAACCACTCTAGCAGCACTCGTGCCAATGTTCCCAGCAGGAAATAACCTCAAAAGCTTTGCTGCTTTGGAAGGCATCGCCTTGCCGCCGAAGCGGGAGCAGGATGGGCAGTGGGCGACTGAAGATGGTAGTCAGATAACCACCGCCAAACCACTCTAGCAGCACTCGTGCCAATGTTCCCAGCAGGAAATAACCTCAAAAGCTTTGCTGCTTTGGAAGGCATCGCCTTGCCGCCGAAGCGGGAGCAGGATGGGCAGTGGGCGACTGAAGATGGTAGTCAGATAACCACCGCCAAACCACTCTAGCAGCACTCGTGCCAATGTTCCCAGCAGGAAATAACCTCAAAAGCTTTGCTGCTTTGGAAGGCATCGCCTTGCCGCCGAAGCGGGAGCAGGATGGGCAGTGGGCGACTGAAGATGGTAGTCAGATAACCACCGCCAAACCACTCTAGCAGCACTCGTGCCAATGTTCCCAGCAGGAAATAACCTCAAAAGCTTTGCTGCTTTGGAAGGCATCGCCTTGCCGCCGAAGCGGGAGCAGGATGGGCAGTGGGCGACTGAAGATGGTAGTCAGATAACCACCGCCAAACCACTCTAGCAGCACTCGTGCCAATGTTCCCAGCAGGAAATAACCTCAAAAGCTTTGCTGCTTTGGAAGGCATCGCCTTGCCGCCGAAGCGGGAGCAGGATGGGCAGTGGGCGACTGAAGATGGTAGTCAGATAACCACCGCCAAACCACTCTAGCAGCACTCGTGCCAATGTTCCCAGCAGGAGATCGTAGGTGCCCATTTCTCGCTGCCGCCCAAAAGTCCAAGCCGCGATCTTGCCAACGCCCCAGAAGGCGCCCAGAAAGGCCAAGGAGCGCTGCATGAAGGACGGCAGCAGCATTGCCGGGCTCAGGGAGGCCCGTTTGATGGGTGGCCGCCTAATTTTGATGGCATTTTGCCAGAATAATAGGATCTGTGCCACCCTACCGATAGAGAAATGTATCGCCTTTGTAGTAGAGGGGTGGAGAGTAGGCGACGTGCTTGAAGCGCTGCCAGGTGAGCACAAAATTCACCGCACTTACATCCGCTTTTCCGCTCGCCACCAGACTCACGCCGTCGCTTCCATTCACCCACATCTTTCGATTGAGCCATCTTTTTGGTTTGTTTACATGGCTAGGAACGAGGATTAGATTATATCTACAACTGAAAGTTTCCTAAAATATATTCCTACAGTTATCCCTTTATTTTCAAAGTGGCCACTTGAAAAACTGGTACTATTCTCCATGATGAGAGTCACCAATCAATAAAATCGATGCTATATTTATGCCTTTCTTAGACAGGGAGTAAAACCTGTGGATGCGAATAAGAAGTAGCTTGAAGGAAGTGAATGGTGGACAGGCGAGGTTTGAGAAGAGTGTCAATGGCAAGGAGAGCAAGGCTGAGTCGAGGGTTTAGGCTGGAGCAGTGGCTGAGGTTAAAAGAAACGGGCTCCAGACAAGGCTCTTCGCCCTCCCACCCAACCCAGGCCATATTTAGCGACATCTTCCCCACTACCAGCTACATTTCCCCGCGTTTTTCATGAATGGGTCACCTTTTTTGGAATTTTGAAAATCATGGTAGTTTTGTGGTAAAACCTGAAACTGTTTGACTTTGCTGTCTGCTAGGAATCGGAAGAGCACAAGCTGTTGCTCTGGTCGGATAAAATTTCTCATCAAAAGAACAGCTTTCGAGTACCTGTGTCAGCACTTGAAATAAAAGGGGCGTGCGCCAATGCACCTACAGCACGTGCACCAATGTGTGTGGGTTTGCCGCTTACTGGTATCTGCTCACCAAAGGCAGGCCTAAAAGCTAAGTTCACCATCGCACAGAAGTCACGGAAGGTGAATAGAAGAGAAAAGCAGATATCGCCAAAGCCGTCTTTCCAAAATTATTCATAGAAGGGTTTTCCGGAAAATAAATACTTTTTCGTTGACTTTATTTCTTCCTTTTAACCTGACCTTGAGGTGGCCGAAAATACTTTTGGTTTAAAATATGTAATTGCTAAGATCAAGACCCCATAGTTGAACGTTATGAAAATATACAAAAAAAGACTTCTGGAAGTTCTGGAAAAAGGAAAGCATAGAGCAAGGAAGGAAAATAATGACTCACTCGCGATAAGATGCATTCTACCAAAATCGCAGCAGCGATGCGATTATAATTTCGACTAATTTTGGACAAACTTTTGGGCAATTTAGTTTAGTTTCTGCTCCCATTCTCTAAACTACTATGTTGTACCGCTTCTTTCAAATCATTCTTTCCAAAGTTAAAGTATAGTTTAGGCTACTCTAATGGAATCATTTGGTAACCACAATTGTGTTCTAAGTGTTCACACAAACCACGGCAAAAATTAGTTGTTGTGTGTTTGAATGATCACAGCTGTGTTCTAAGTGTTCACTAATGGATTTTATGGGAGGCATTTTAGCTACCAATGCGATCGCAAAAACAAAAGTTCTTTATCTTGCAAATATTTGATTTCGTGAAAGTGGCAGTTGATCATATTATGCAATTTCAATCACAGTAGTTGATCTGTAACGGCCGTTAACCTTACCTTAAATATAAACTTCATAAAAATATACCGATAAGATTTTTGGCTAGTTACGATAGCAATAACTGCAGGCAAACTTCACGATCACAACAATGACGTGCAAAAGACTCACAAAACTCTGCAAACAGTTTTTTAGCAAATTTACAAAATGTTTGATTAACAAATTACTCACAGCGCCAAGCCATAGTCCAAGTATACCTGTAATTGGGGCCACAATTTTAAGGATCTTGGAAGCTGCGTGTTAACCTCCAAGATTGCCGAGGAAGCTTTCGAACGAAAAACTGTACACTTCCTAGCAAGATGTTCTTGTCAGATTGGTGTAATTTAAGTTAAAACGTTTTAAGAATAATGTTTACAAGTGAGAAACCTTCTGAAAACTCAATAGGATTCGGATTTGATTTAGTTCAATTTAGAAATTTAGCATGATACAGAGTACAACACATACTTTCTGATTTTTTAGGCAAAAATACATTGAAACTAACAACTTTAGATGAAAGATGAATAAACTAAAATTTTCGCGCCACGCGCAGCTGTGCAACCAACAATATACTTTCTGGTGGATTTTCAATAAATACGAACTGTATTAAGCAGCCTTATGTGGTAGCATTAGCATTTTTGAGCTAAGAATTTTTGTCTTATGGAGCCCCTTTAAGTGTTGTAGCATAGGAAAATAAGGGTGTTTTTTTATTCCAGCATAAAAAGCTTTCAGCCCAAACGATATATCCTTGCAAGTTTACAATAACAAAACTTATCTTTCTAACAAGGTATTCTCGGCTGGTGCGAAGAGATACACGGCTTTTGCTTCAAGATAAAGATGCATTTTCTTACAAAAATTAAGTAGAATTATTTTAAAAACCATGGCATTATGTTTCTTCATATTTTTGAAACATCAAGATTTTAGGTTTTTGGCTATAAATCAATAAATAATAAATGTTTCGCAAATTCCTTGCAAAAGCATCAAGATACCACCAAGACGGATTTTCATGCCGAAACTCACCTATTTTTGCAAACCATGAATTTATATTTGTTGATATGATGCTGTTATCGAGGCCTAAAACACATAAGAATGCCCCAAGACGAAGTTGATGATGAGCTGCTTGTATACCATGGCCTGGTAGAAACCCATAAAGACCAGAGTTTCAAGTATGGTTGATTGGTATCAAATCATATCTATTTTTTGAGCCCATTTTATATCCAGACTCAAAATTAATTTAAAACATCACCACTGGGCAGCATAACCGTTTTTAGGTACCTTATGGCTCAGAAATGGTCAAAATTTTTTTTCCAAAATTTCAATGTTTTTAGGCTAGTTTTGTATAGTGTGTTGCAAAGATTCCTTGTTTTAGCCCTACAAGTATCTTAGCCAGCATTGTTTAAGATTTTTAATTTTTTTCGTAAGGGTATGTTAATCAATTTTCCAACCTCAATTTCGGCATAAAGGAGGCCGAAAATCAATATGCTGGAGGAAAAGTCCACCCTCCAGGGTTGATATACTATAGTGACGTTGAGACTGGAGCCCCAGATAATGCCAATCCCCATGCCAAACAGAACGTACGGACGATGGCGGACGATGGACGGATAATTGACGGACACTTTTTCAAAAGTTTTTTTAACCAAAACTTGCCCAATTCTCAACCAATTTTGACAAACTTTTTTTGCTGAAAGCTCTTTGTCTGCTGCGTCCGTTGAGCCCACTCACCCACTCTCCAATTAATGCAGAAAGACTGACACAAAAAACGGGTAACTTCTTAAGCAGGCCTTGGCCGGCTGCCGCTTCAGGCAGGGCGCCAGAGCTCCTCAGCAGTCGGGCCCATTGTCCGATCCACATTATGGATCGGGTTGTGGAGCTCGTGTGGAGCGGAAAACGGGGGTTTTTTAGAATGCGATCCTTATCAACTCAAATCAAACGAGTTTCTCAGAAAATGCGACCGGTTGCGACCGGATGCGATCCACAGGGCACTTATTTTTTTCTTCTTTTTCAGCATGTATTCACCGTCTCTGACAAAATTTTTTGAAAATTTTTTGAAAATTTTGAAAATTTTGAAAATTTTTTGAAAATTTTTTGAAAATTTTTTGAAAATTTTGAAAATTTTGAAAATTTTTTGAAAATTTTTTGAAATTTTTTTGAATTTTTTTTGAATTCTATCATCTAGCACAGATGCAGCAATCAATAGGCAGCACGACATAACATGCATTGAACATTGGACAATAATTTTGAGCAATTGCATAAGTAAAACAGAAAAATTTTGTAACTTGGAATTTCACTGTCCCAAACGAGCCTCACACGATCCACATGCGATCCACATTGCCCAGCGATCCACTGCGATCAGGATGCGATCCACAGCCGTTCGCGTTGCGAACCGTTAGATCTGGATCGCGTTCGCATCAAACGGGTCAAAATGAAACCTATTGGGCCAGACTGCTCCTCAGTGGCTATATTTTGACTGGTAGGCTTTTGGGCCATTTCAATACCCTATCGGCAAAATATATTGTCACTGCTCAAAATTTTGTTAAACTGACAAGTTGTTTGATGGTCCCACTCTTTTAAATTTTCCTCTAAGGGGATTTTATGGAGCATCAATGTTCGATTAAGGCATTTCAAAGGCAAAGTTTTGATTAAGGCAAAGTTCGATTCGATTTGATTATTTTTGCCTCTGTGAATGCCTTTGCCTCTGTGAATGCCTTGTTGGATGCCGATGATATGTGATCAATTGCCTAAGCTATAACCCACCTCCTCCTCCCCCATTTTCAGAGTACCTTAATTGCTGCTCTGTTGTTCCCGTTGTTTACGGAAGAAAACAAGAAGAAATCATGAACTTAGTAACATATACGCAGTATGAAGCTCAAAAGTGGATACGCTATGAAAAATGTAAATAAATAACTGATCTCATCTCTACATGTTTGTATCCTGCCTTTCGAGGATACCTATCTTTTACACTACGTCATATACTATATCTGGTACCATCGGCAGGCCAAATGTGGGTCTCTTTTCTCCAAAATTTGCAATTGACTCGAGTACAAAGTGAAGGAAATACATTTTATGCTAGTGGAATCTGCTTGGACAGTTGCATTTTGTTTTTGGCGCGCAGATCAATGTCTCTTTCCATGCGCGCCCAAAAACAAAATGCAGATGACGCAGCAGATTCCACTAGAATAAAATGTATTTCCTTCACTTTGTACTCGAGTCAATTGCAAATTTTGGAGAAAAGAGACCCACATTTGGCCTGCCGATGGTACCAGATATTTCTTCCACTTTTAATATAGTATAAAATGTATAAATACAAATTTTCTAATGTTGGTTATATTTTTACCTAATATTTTATTAGATTAATAAATAAAAAATAAACAAAAAAAAATTTAAAAAATATTTCAAAATTTTTTTGAAAATAGAAATTGCAATGCAAATCTATTTGCAAACTTAAAAATTTTTGAGAAATTTTATTATCTTTTACTCAGGAGTATCTATTTTTGGGAGAAAAGAGCTTTATTTTAGGCCTTCCGATGGTACCAGTTGTTTTCTCAACTTTAAACAGACAAAAATAAAAAAAAGAATGCCTGAGAAGGATTCGAACCTGCCAGGATTAAACAGGTGTCCAATCGCTCACACCACTACACCACTGGTGCATATGCCACCTTAGCTTAACTTCAGATTTATGAATAAGTAAATACATTATGAAGCCCAGTGACCTGGGGGCGGGGGGGGGGCCGGGGGAAGAAATGAATACCTACTATCGTCCATTGAATAGATGCGGAGAAGGAGAAGGAAAAGAAGGAGTTCGGACAAACAGTTTTTTGCATTTTTCATACCAAAATAAAAAGTTTTGTTCAAAAGTCAAAAGATAAACTATAGTTAAATCGATGTTGCTCTTTCCAATGAAAAAAGAATTAGAACGATTGGAGATTTCTATGACGAGCAGCAGCCTTATCAAAATTAAGATCTAGCAATAACCCCAAAAACGTACACCTGGGTCGAAAAGAGGGGCTGGGCGCTGACACTCCGCTAACGCTCTGTTCGCGCCAGCCCAATACTATCCACAAACTAACTTTCTTATGAGGAAATTGAATAGAAACCTTAAAAAAGGGATAAATAGAGTGCTGGCTTAGCTTGAACTGAATGCCGGCGCCCCAAGCAGGATTGAGCTTATTCCAGTTGGTCTTCCAGTGGGATTGATATTCAGGCGCTGTGCTGATGTTCTCCGATGTGGACATCACCAGAACTTGCCACTGTTCGCAGTCAGGAAGACAGCCAGCTTCGCATTTAAGGTCCCGTGTACCTGAGTGTCGGAGAGGCTTTGGCTTAAATTACACTACAAAAGTGAATTTGCCTTTGAGACTATTTCATTTTGCGCGCAGGTTCAGGTCTGTTTCAAGAACGCGCAAAATCCAAATACAGGTGATATAGCAGAATCGGCTCACTCCCACAATCCCCCCCCCCAACGGGGTTGCCCCCCCCCAAGCGTTTGCCCCCCCACCACTGACGTGTCCCCCCCCCCCCCTCGTACAAATCCCCCCCCCATCGACGAGTCCCCCCTAGCATTTTTGACCGCGGAGCGGCCCGAAGGGCTGCTCCGCGGTCTATAGAGGTTACTCAACTTTTGTCCTCATATATATGTATGTATGTATATATTTCTGGAAATGCTGGTCCTCACCGAATTCTCAACGGATTGGGACAACCTTTTTTTTCCTGAAAGGTAATGCTATTTTAGGAAGATATGGAGGGGTGGAACCGGAATCTGAGCATTTGAAACATTACTTTTTTGGGTAGAAAGGCTTGAAAATTGCAATATACCTTTTTTGCGCTGTAGCTCCTGTAATCTTGAGAATTGCACGGAAGACTTGAGTTTTTTTGTTTGCAAGTCGTATATAGCGATTCCAAATCTGTGCTTACTTTTGAAAATGGTTGAGAAACCACAGACTTACTTTCTTGAGTGACAAACTTTCACACACGGCCATGTGATCAATAATCAGTAACATCTGAACGACTAAGAATTGAACAGAGGACTTGAGTTTTTTGTTCACAAGTTGCATATAGCGATTCCAAATCTGTACTTACTTTCGAAAATGGTTGAGAAACCACAGACTTACCCTCTTGAGTGACAAACTTTCACACATGGTAATGGCATCAATAATCAGTAACAGCTGTCGGCTAAGAATTGAACAGAGGACTTTGGTTTTTTGATTCACAATTCATACATAACGATTCCAAATCTGTGCTTACTTTCGAAAATAATTGAGAAACCACAGACTTGCCCTTTGGAGTGACGAAATTCCATGCATTCATATTGTAAGCTGGAAGGTGGTGTGCTCCGCGGTCACCTATTGCGCTTTGCGCCATATACTTGTTTCTACTTATCTTGAATACAGCTTGGATACTAATCCTGTTTCCCCACTTAGGCTTAGTCAAAACCCGTGTATACTGTGGCAGTACCAAGTATAGTTGCTTAGAGACCCGCAAACATAGGTGATAAGCTCAAAAAGTACTTGTTTTCTTTTCCAATTGTCCCCCCCCCAAACGAAAATTTTTGACCGCGGAGCGGCCCGAAGGTCCGCTCCGCGGTCTATATAGTTTGCTCAACTTTTGTCCTCGTATATATATATATATATATATATATATTTCTGGAAATGCTGTCCACGGCCGAATTCTCAACGGATTTGGACAAACTTTTTTTTTCCTGAAAGGTAATGCAATTTTAGGAAGATCTGGAGGGGTGGAACCGGTTTCCGAGCATTTGAAACATTACTTTTTTGGGTAGAAAGGTTGAAATTTGGGTATGCTGTAAAAGGCTCAATTCTCAACGGATTTTGACAAACTTTTTTTTCCCTGAAAGGTAATAAAATTTTAGGAAGATCTGGAGTGGTGGAATCGGTTTCCGACCATTTGAAACATTACTTTTTTGGGTAGAAAGGTTGAAAATTTGGGTATGCTGTAAAAAGCTCAATTCTCAACGGATTTTGACAAACTTTTTTTCCCCTGAAAGGTAATAAAATTTTAGGAAGATCTGGAGTGGTGGAATCGGTTTCCGACCATTTGAAACATTACTTTTTTGGGTAGAAAGGTTGAAAATTTGGGTATGCTGTAAAAAGCTCAATTCTCAACGGAATTTGACAAACTTTTTTTTCCCCTGAAAGGTAATAAAATTTTAGGAAGATCTGGAGTGGTGGAATCGGTTTCCGAGCATTTGAAACATTACTTTTTTGGGTAGAAAGGTTGAAAATTTGGGTATGCTGTAAAAAGCTCAATTCTCAACGGATTTTGACAAACTTTTTTTTTCCTGAAAGGTAATAAAATTTGAGGAAGATCTGGAGAGGTTTAACAAGTCCCGGATCATTTGAAACATTACTTTTTTGGGTAGAAGGTTGAAAAATGGGGTATTTTGAGAGCTCCGCGGTCACCTATTGCGCTCTGCGCCATATACTTGTTCCAATTGTCCCCCCCCCCAAACGAAAATTTTTCCAATTGTCCCCCCCCCCAAACGAAAATTTTTCCAATTGTCCCCCCCCCCCCCCAAATGCCGATTTGCCGATTTGAGCACTGATTGAGCACCTTGCACATGGTTAGGAGCATCTTAGATTTGGGGGGGGGGGTTCGACCATGGGGGAGGGGCAGATGCGTTGGGGGGCCGGCAGATGCGTTGGGGGGGGGGCAAACGCCATGGGGGGGATTGTGGGAGTCAGCCGCAGAATCCACTAGAAGTAGATATATTTCTTTAACTTTGAACACGGGGCAATGAATTTTCGGGAGAAAAGATTAATTTTTGACTTGCCGACAGATATTTCCTCTACATTTAAAGGCTCAAAATACAAAAAATGAGGAATATGAGATGCTGGAAGGAATCGAACTATTGAATTGGGCGGGCGGAGCAAGTGTCAGCCCCTCTTCGACCCATGTCAGACCCATGTGTACGTTTTCGAGGGGTATATTTACAATGCATAATATCACTGTATGCTAAATAACATTGTAACTTCACATATCATTTAAAAAACGTAACATAACATGGCATAACGTCATACATAACATAACATAAAAACTACATAACTTAACAACTTAACATTTTTACATAACTTTCTCCCACATAACATAACGATACATTTACATACAAGACTAAAATGCTACAGCATGAGCAGCTTATGAATGGTCAATCATCAAAAAGATCTAGACAAGGTGTAGCAAAATCGTGATTAATTTTGATTGAAATCATTAGCCATTTTAAGCAAGAAGTTTTAGAGGTCCATTTCATTGCTATGGTTCCATCTACAAAATCCACTGATCATTCATAAGCAGGCGGCAATTTATGGCAGAATCCCTGTCACCCAATATTATTTCAGTTTTTGCTTAAACGATTCGTGAACTTTACGAAATTATTTTGAAGCCTTAAAAAGAATAAAAATCTACGTTTAAGCGTGGTTCAGATTGAAATCACAATTGATCATATCGAAAATGCCAGTAAAATTCAACTTTACCTTAGCTAATTTTTTTATTTTAAAATTATTATTTCTATTATTAATTTTTAATGAAATTTTAACACTACTCACTTAATTTAATTTTATGGCATTTAATTGTATTTTGATATTTTATTTTATGTCACTAGTTTTCTTTTTTATGTTTCACTAGTTATTTTCCTCTTTGTGCCAAAATTGCCGCCTGCTTATGAATGATCAGTGGATTTTGTAGATGGAACCATAGCAATGAAATGGACCTCTAAAACTTTTTGCTTAAAATGGCTAATGATTTCAATCAAAATTAATCACGATTTTGCTACACCTTGTCTAGATCTTTTTGATGATTGACCATTCATAAGCTGCTCATGCTGTAGCATTTTAGTCTTGTCTAGATCTTGGCCATGTGGAAGACATATAAACTTCCCACATTAACAAGGCTTCAATGCTTTCAATAGCAAAAAGTCTATCGTTTAGCGTTCATGTTTCTTCCATTCAATTTTATTACTATTCAAGAAAATAATTCAAAATTTGGAAAGTGTGGCCATCGTAAGGCTGTTAATTTACAAGCAACCACCTAAATTGTGATTGCCCATTCATAACTAGGGCGCTGTTGCCCTCTAAGACTCCATAAAGCTCAAACGCATTCCATGCAAGCTAACCTGCGCATCAGTTTATATAAAACTGCGCAGTTTCACTGCATTGAAACATCACTTAATGGGTAGAGGACAAAATCGAACAAAATGTGTTCCACAAACGTGAATTGATTGGGAAATGTCTCCAAAAAACCTATGCCAAAAATAACACCATTGGATAGCTAAAACAATTTGCTCAAACACGTAATTCTTAGATTTTTAAAATTCGCTTTTGTTCAAAAATGAGAACACTTCAAATTTGGAGATATCATTTTTCATGCCATTTTTTGCAGGTTTTTTCAAAATTTCTAAAATACCAGGGCCAAAATCAAAATTTCACGATTTTTCCCATCGAGATCTCACTTAGAGCTTTCGATTGATATATATATGTCCTATGTTTCAACCAATACCCAAGGAGCTCAAACTCGGGACATGAAAGTCCAAAAAACTCGATCACCCATTCATAACTAGGGCGCTGTCGCGCCCTAGGAACAGAATGATACCAGTTATGTTATGCGGAAGAAATTGTTTGAAGTTATTTAAAGCATTAAAGGGCATCACTTGAATTAAGATCTCGCAGTAATCTTTGAAACATACACCTGGGTTGAAAAGAGGGGCTGGGTGCTAACGGTCGCTGTGCTCCCTCGCGCCAGCCCAATTAAGTTTGGACTTATTTGAAAAATTCGCTTCCCCCTAATGACTGAAGCTCTTTCTCTGCCCTTAACGATAGGTCAAAACAGAAATACCTTCAAAGGCGCAAGATTGAAAATCATGCGTGACGAAGTGAACAAGATCACACTCTGGTAGCATTTCGTCTTTTTCTATGGGTTTGAGGGATTTCCACAAATTTGAATATAGGAAGCTTCGACAACCAAATGTAGCCTTGTGGGAAAAAACGTTTGCATTTGTCTGAACAGTTGCTTTTAAACCATGATGTGACTGTGCTGGCAACGTTCCTTGCACCTTTCGATGCTAGTCCCCTTGTGGCACTTTGGCACGCCCATAGCATCTTAAACTTACTATTGAATCGATGTATAAACGGCAGTAGGTACCTGTAGGCAGAGAAACATAGTGGCCAAACGTTTTGACAACTATGCGAGTGAACATGCCCAAGTTGGCGTCTATATCGGGCGAAACACTCGATAAGCCATTTTGTTCAAGTCCTAACCCTATGGGAAAATCTTTCCATCTGAAAATGATTTAAAATGAGAAAAGTAAGGAATAAATCTGCAAAAAATAAGGTTGACTTGTTCGAAACTGATGGAGAGCTTGAACTTGTTAGAAATCAGATGGAACTAGATGTTGGGTCTTGTGTGTTTGTGGGGATTTCGGGGTGCCCGGGGGCATCCGGTGATAGAGGAAATATAGAGGGATTTGGAGGAGCTATGAGGTGTTTAATCAACAGTAGTTGGATTTGGATATTGGGGGTGTACAAATCATGGGTGGCTTTGAAGTTTATGAACTTAAGAAGCTAAATTAATAATCTTGCTCTCCATGTGTTGTTCAATATGCGATACTAAAGTTGGATCTTAAAAAAAGAGCAGAATGAGAAACCCACACAAACGGCCACAAAGTTTAAAACTTTGGTGCCCTTGATCGGTCATAGTTAAACCGAATTAAAGAGCTTTTTGCTAATTTCGCTGTTAGCAAGTCTTTTTTGCGCGGCCGCAGGCCGCCTGCCACGAAGGGCAGGGCAGTCAGAGTTCCGGAGGCCGGAGGGCATGGGTGCGGAGGCCCCGGAGCATAGCCTAGCATGCCCCGCATGCCCGGCGAAGCTTCGGACCCGTACCACCCATGCCCGAAGGCCGAAAAATTGGGGCCTCAAATTCGAAAATTTTTTGAAAACAAGTATAATGGCGCAAAGCGCAATGGTGACCGCGAAGTGCTTTGGGTTAATAAAAAATAAAATACGGCAGTATGGATTGCGTTTTGGAAGCCGTGACGAGTTTAATCAGTAGAAAGTAGCACATTGTGAGCACGATGCTTTTTGAAATTTGCAAATCGGCCTAGTAGTTCTCGAGATCTCAAACTTGAACCAAAGTTGTCGCAAATAAAAAAAATTCTTAATTTCAAAAACGTTTCCAAGGGAGAAAATTTTTAAATATAAGTGGAATACCACTTCCACCCTGCCAGATTTGTAAAGGCAAAAATTACCTTTCCAGAAAAAAAGCATGTCAAAATCCGTTGATAATTCGCATGGCCCCAGCCATGTTAGATTCGCACGGCCCTTCGGGCCCGCTTCGCGGTCAAAAATTTACGCCAATCGCAAAACAACGTCTCGAACCACCACCCTGAATGAACCTTTGGCCAAAATTTGAGCCCATTTCGTTGAAAATCCAAGGAGTCGGGCTCTCTCGGCCACCATAATATAAGCGGGCAGAGATGTTCAAAGAATGAGGCAATAGCGCTTCGATTTCTATACTTCGCATAGGATGCTTCACATGCTAGCTAGATACGCTCCAAGGCCGAAGCAATTTTGATATTTTAGAAACAAAGCATGCTATCAGCCGGCAATAAACGAACAACTTGGTCCCATAGATGTTAACGACGACCTGACCATATATATTCAATTTAACAACAATGGTGGATACCTTTCCGAGACTTATAATCCAAAAAATATAAGAATTCAATATTTCCCAACGGTGTCCGCCTGGCTTCCACGCAATACGTAAGCCTATAGATTAAACAAGGTAATATAGGCTGTCGCCAATAGATGCGTGGCCTTGAAAACTAGCAGGTTGCCACGTTTCATTAAGGCCCATTTTTAACTAATATTTCTATTGGGCTTGCGCGAGCGGAGCGCTAGCGGAGCGGTAGCGCCAAGCCCCTCTTATCGAGCAAAACAACCAATTGCAGCTTTCCCAAAGTTTGGCAGGCTGTAGCTCGTCACACAGACGTCGGAGAGCGCTGCAAATAGGCTCAATCGACGCGCCGTAGTTGAATTGTGGGGGGTCCTCTTTGGACAAAAAATTTTTAGTGCCTTATTAAACAAGTTATTTCCAAAAAACTTTTTAAAAAAAATGTCCGGTGTCCGGGCGTACACCATCCGTCCGACCGTCCGTCCGTCCGTCCGTCCGTCCGTCCGTCCGTCCGTCCGTCCGTCCGTCCGTCCGTCCGTTTGTTCGTTTGTTTGTTTGTTTGTTTGTTCGTCCGTCCGTCCGTCCGTCTGTCCGTCCGTCCGTCCGTCCGTCCGTCTGTCCGTCCGTCCGTCCGTTCGTTCGTTCGTCCGTCCGTCCGTC
>JASANA010012400.1:0-15140 GCA_030248095.1 Ptycholaimellus sp. GST1_10 | reverse complement strand
CCCTGTGCCCTTCCAGCCGGCCTTTGTGGCACTGCTGCCGCAGGCCTTCTTCCCCAACAGCCCCTGTGCCCCAGGCATTGCAGCGAGGCATGTTCTACAAGGCAGCCGCTGCAGCGCCGCTGCTGGCTGCCCCCTATGTGGGGGCTGCCCCAGCAGCCCCGGCGCTGCCACCACCTCCAGCCCTGGCAGCCCCACTGCCAGTGCAGGACACTCCCAGGGGCCCTCCAGCACCCCAGCCTCCGAACCCCAGGGGCCCTCCACTGGCCACGCCACTGCCGCAGCCACCTCCTGGAGTGCCACTGCCACAGCCCCCTGGCCAGGGGCTGGCACTGCCTCCTGGACCAGGGCACCTGATACCACCCAACCCCTATCCCGCCTACTTCCCACAAATACAGTGGCCGGGGTACAGGGTGGGGTATGGCTTGGGTCATGCCCTGCACTACAGCCTCCCAAAGATCAAGCACATGGTGGAGACGTTCGATGGGTCTGACATGACCAAGTACCAGCACTTCTGCTCCTGGGTGACCAACATGCTGGAGCAGACACCGACGCCCAAGCAAGACAAGTTCTACTACCTGTACAATGCGCTCGAGGGCCGCCGAGCCAAGTCCAAAATCACCCACCTGGACCCAAACACCCTGGGGAACTTTGGCCATGCCCTCACAGCCCTGGACACCAACTACCAGCATGCCGACCTCCTCAAGACTGCCCTCTTCCAGCAGCTGACCGAGCTCCCGATGGCAATCGATGAGGACCTGGACAGCATGGCTCTCACAGATGGCCTCTCCAAGATCCTGGACCAGCTCCAGGCCACTGACGTCCCTGACAGCACCACCAATGCCTACACCTACTCCGTCTTCTCCAAGCTCCCCTCCAGCCTCACGCTTGACATCCAGTGGAACCGGGCCCAATGAGGCAGGAGCCAGTGCCCACCATCCCCAAGCTGATCATCAACCTGCGCACCGAGGTCAACCTGCTGTGCCATCACAGGGGCCCTGGCTGGACAACGGCGATGCAGGCAGGCGCATCATTTGTCGCTGATGGACTTGCAAAGGAGGCAGGCCCAAAAAATCAGAAACAAAGCTTGGCTAAGGCAAAAGCCAGTGCCCAGCCAGAAACAAAGGGGAGGGGCAGCAAAAGCCATCCCATCCATGGGCCTGCCCCTTCTGCTCAGATACTGGCCATGTCACCATCGGCTGCAAGAAGGTCACCTTGCTGGAAGAGTGCAAGGCCAAGGTCAAGGCTGACAAGTGCTGCTACAACTGCCTCTCCTGCCACCATGGTAAGTGAGACTGCCCAAGCGAGAACTGCTGTCACTGATGTGGCCAAGCTCACCACACAGCCCTCCATCTCGCAGAGTGGGAGACCCCAGCGAAGAAGGAGCTAGTGAAGAAGGAGCCAGTCAAGTCTGGTGCCGCCACGGCAGCCGAGGCAGAGGCCACGGGTGCCGAGGGCACCATCATCCTGCCCACCTTCAAGGCCAAGGCCTCCCAACCCCAGCATGAGGTGGAGAGCGTCGTCACCATCAAGGGCATCCTCGACTCTGCCTCCTCCTTCTCCTGGCTCTGCCTCGACGTCACCCAACAGCTCAAGCTATGCCTCCTCCTGCCTGAGCAGGTGGACCTCGCATACACTGGCACCCAGCACCCCATCTGACCTGGTTCAGGTGTGGGGGAAGGGAGGCCAGGTCATCATGCTCAAGGCCTACATGGCCAACAGTGTCTGCACTGAGTTCTCCATTGGGGGATTCCAGCTCCAACCTGGCCTGCTCCAAGGCATCGACCCCACCGAGATCACCAACTTGCCCAGCACCAAGGCCCAGCCCTTTTGGACAGACCTCCTCATCGGTGCCAACACCCCAGCAACAAGACTGGGATCATCTTCACCATCCCCCAGGTGGAGCTCTGGGTGGCCATCGCCACCACCCAGGCCAGCACCATCATCCAGTCCACCCTCAAGGGCCTCATCCAGGTCCAGGACATCATCCACTACATCAACAACACTGCCATCTTAGGATGGCTGGCAGCCGGGGAGGCTCCCTGGGTGTATGAGAACCACCAGGTCCAGGAGATCCTCAGTGCAAAGCCATGCACCTGCTACTCCTACATCCCCTCTGCCAACAACCTGGCAGACGCCCTCACAAAGCCAAGAATGGCAACCGAGCTCAAGGCCTCCGCCTTCCACAGTGGCCCAGAGTTCCTGCAGAAGCCCCCGGCAGAGTGGCCAATCCAGCCCCACCCACCCGCGAGCACCGTGGCAGCAGTGGCTCCGGCAGCAGCAGAAGAGCCCCTCAGACCCACCCCTGCTGCACCCTCACTGCTCCAGGAGCTGGAGCCTGAGTGATTATCCTCCCTCCACCGCCTCCTTGGCATGGTGGCCTACATGCTCTGCTTCGGCAACCCCAACAACATCAAGAAAGGGAAGCCATTGTGGGTGGAGAAGAAGCCTATCCTCCTCCACCTCATTCAAGAAGTCCAAGCAGAAGCCTACCCCAAGCTCATCCACTACCTGGAGATGAAGACTGGGACAAAGAAGGCTGAGAACTTGGCCAAGCAGTTCAGCGCCATCCTCGTCAAGGGCCTGATTCAAGTTGGCTCCTGCTTTGGCATGAGCAAGCTGATGACTGATGGCCTCCTGCCCATCCTCCTCCCCATTGGGCATGTCCTCACTGCCCTCCTGATCCTGCACCTCCATGGGAGCAACTGCCACAGCCCCATCAGTGTAGTGCTGGGCATCCTCCACCACCAGTTGTGGGTACTGGGCGGGTACCAGATGGTAGCCCGGATCTGCCGCTGCTGCCAGCCATGCCGGCTCTCCAAGGCCACCCTGCCCCACTGCCTTCCCCATGGGACCCTGCCACCCGAGCACCTCATGGTTGACCAGCCACCCTTCGCCTCTATCCTCATTGACCAGATCAGGCCTTTCCTCACCTATGACAAGAAGCATGGCACAGAGTCCAAGTGATGGCTCCTCCTGATCACCTGCATGGTGATGCGTGGGATCCACCTGGAGGTCCTGTCTGACTACAGCACCCTGGCACCACAGAGCAGTCGAGCATTGCGAAGAGCTGCCTGTCACTGGCGCTCTGGAACCAGCAATTCTCCAATGAGGCATTCCACACCCTTGCTTGCTGCATTGAGTCCATCCTCAACAACCGACTGCTCTGCCCACTGACCGCTGCCACCGACGACTTCTGTCTGTTGATGCTGGCCTCCATCCTGATGCCCAACATGGACTGTGAACCTTTCCATGAGGGCACTGCCTTTGAGAAGGGCCTCTGACACCTCCTTGCCAGCCGACAGGCCACTGCCATCGAGTTCCACCACTGCTTCGCCACCGAGTACCTCAGCTACCTCCAGTCCCTGCACCTCGCCAAGGCCACCTGCCAACGAGTCAAGCCCACAGAGCTGCTGCTGCCTGGGACACCCTGCCTGCTGGAGGACCCAACTCTGTGCCATCAGTGGAAGATCATCCACATCGCCCACACCTTCCCCAACACCCTCAGCAACGTCTGCACCACCAACATCATTGATGCCAATGGCTACATGGCCCAGCGTTCACTCGTGCACTTGCTGCCGACAGAGGCCTTGCCCTCTGTCACAGCCAGTGATTCAGGTGATGGTCCCCAGCCCCAGAGCTCAACTTCTCTGGCTGGAGAATCCAGGGTGTGGGAGCTGGACCTGAGCAAGCTGGTGGTGGATGTGGAGGAGGTGGATGCAGTGCATGGGGATGCAGGTGAGGACAGGCACAGGGCCAGGGAGCCTGACCCCGATGAGTCTGTCACCTACTAGGACGTCATCATCAGTGCCTCTGGCTGTTGCGATGGGCATCTGCTCATTGCACAGCCTCTTCTTTTGGTTCCCCACTTCCAACCCTCTTCCCCCCTGCCCTGCTGAACTGCAGTGATGAGCAGATGAATGCAATGGGAGCGTCGTCTGCTTGGCGTCCGGCTTTGAACACATTTTCAGCATCGCCGTTCCCTCTCCCCCACCCCTTCCCCATGTCCCCGTCACCTTTCATTCCCTTCCCTCCACCCCACCCCCCACACCCTTCTCTTTGGCCCTGTGCGGGCAGCAAGGAGAAAGCCCAGCTTCGCACTATGCTGGTGGCCCCTTTGGGGGAGGCTACTCAGTGGCCCTTGGAAACTTGCCACAGGGCATGGCCTGCCACTAGCACTTTCCACCTTCTTCTTCCCTTCCTGCTTCATACTGTTCACCCAGTACTCCCATTTCACCCACGCCATTTAGCCCACTGACAAGCTTAGGCAGTATGCTTCTTTTTTCTTGCTGCAGGAGCCCTCTAGCCTCATATATTTATTTTGAGTCAGAGATCAGGAATTAGCTGACTTTTGCTGCATTTATTGAATTTCAGAAATTTCGTTTGATGCACCCCTTTTCCAGTAGCAAGTCAAAGGACATAGGAATAACCAGCCATTGTCTTAGTTCTTCTCAATTTGCTAGCCTCCTGCAATTTATCTATGCCTTATCCAAATGCAATACGTGGTCCAGAATATGCTGTGAATATTCCATATACCAGGTGCTCCTTTCCTGCCACCTTGGCCCAACCTTCCTGTATAGTCCCTGTGTGCTCCAGGCCAAGATCGCCCAGCCTTTTGTGATTGGCCGTTGGCTGCCCTATTCCGGCCTCTAGGCCAGCTTGCTGCTTCCTGGCCTCTGAAGGCCGTCTTGCCGCGGGAGCCTGTCCTGTTTGACTTGCTTGCCTTGCTTGCCATCCCAGCCGGAGTTCTAGCCCCCCAGCTGGGCTCTGGCAGAGCTCCTCAGAAAGAACACAAGCTATCACCTAAGCGGACCTTCATGCAAAATTTCAGCTAATTACATTGAAAAACCAGTGATTTATGATTTTAAGCACTTTGAAACATCAAAAAATTAGGTTTTGCATGAAAATCGCAAAATTACGCCAAGCACCAAAAATGGCCTGGAGATACCACCCAGATGGACCTTCATGCAAAATTTCAGCCAATTTGGTTGAAAAATTGCAGAGGCCCGCCCCCGGAATGACACATATATATGCGGAAAGACAGATGCAAAAATGGGGTAACTGCTTAAGCTGGCCTTTGCCGCCCGCCGCTTCGGGCAGGGCGCCAGAGCTCCTCCGGCCTCCGGGCATGGGTGCTATGGCCTCTACGCATCGCCTAGCATGCTTCGCATGCTAGGCTATGCTCTGGGGCCTCCGGAGCTCTGACTGCCCTGCCCACCGCGGCAGGCGGCCTTCGGCTGTGCAAAAATCGCTTTACGTCACACAAATAGGTAAGCCTACCCACCGTTGGATTGGCCTGGTCAAGTTGAAGACGTGATTTAGGTTCAACCTAGTTTAAGCTGTTGACGCTTTCGATTGTCTACCATATGCTAAGTCCAAGCATTAAGTCAATTATTGATCTTGGCCTGGTAATTTCAAATCAAGTACTTGGTAAAGCCCATCCAGTTGAAGGTGGGCCTGGGTGATCTGCATTCTGGCCTTTTTGACGATGATGACGCTGCAGCTGTACGACATCTACCACAACTATGCCGTATATGTCCTCTGCTCAGGTGTTCAAAACTTGGTTGTGACCAGCCTGAGCTCAGGAGAGTCCGCTTTCCTTCGAGCTGGAGTACGCGACGCCAATGAAAGTCCCGCTGCCCTCCCTACTCCTCTGCCCTCACCGCCAGTACCGGTGAGGCCCTGGATTGGAGCAGAGATTCTTGCTCCTTTAGAGCCATCAGTGTAGGCGAAGCAATGCGGAGGCCAGCGGTGCCATCAACGCCCTGCTGGCTGTGAAGGCCTTCGAAGCGGATGGCAATGTCAGCAGTCTTGGAAGTATCGCCTCATGTTCTTTGCTCGCCAACACAGCCTATGCCTACTTCATCAGGCTACATGGAGCTGTTGGACGGCGACAGTCAACTGAATCGAGCTTTGAACGAGTTCTCCGAGCTTGTGGACAATCTCTCTACGGTCCTCGCAGCCCACGACTGTGACGCAGACGCGCTGCGCTCTCGCTGCGTTCTGCAACTGCCAACCATTGATGAGCTGGGCAACGATTTATGCATGACAGCGCCCTAGTTATGAATAGGCGATCGAGTTTTTGGGAGGTTGTATGTCAGGGTCTTGAGCTCCTTGGATATTGGTCAAAACTATGGACATTTATGTATCGATCGAAAGCACTTAAGGTGCTGCAGTTGACCAAAATCCTAAAATTTTAATTTTGGGTTTAGAATTTTAGAAATCTTTAAAAAACCCCAAAAAACGTTCAAAACCAGGACATTGCTAGCTTTGAAGTGTTCTCATTTTAGACAAAAAGCGAAATTCACAAATTTCAGAATTATGTGTTTTAGGAAATTTTCCCAGCTTTAGGAGGAGTAGGAGTAGGAGTAAAAATAAAAAATGTGGCCCTAAAAATTTGCTCTAGAATAATTATATTACCTACTTTGAAAAAACTGCTGTTGAGACAAAGCCAGGATCTTAAACCCAGTTTGAAAAAATTGGGTAAAAAATATTTACCGGTCACACTGATTTTCTTAAGAGTGTTTGATGAAAAATGCACATTTCACAGTCAATGTTGGGTAAGTGGAATTTTTGAGATATCATTGGCCCTTCATTGGCCCTACTTCCCATCAGCCAGCTCTACCATTGCATTGCATTCCACCTACAGCCCACTTCCGACCAATTTCAATCATTTGCATTCCATATTTTCACCTACCCAACTAAAATTTTTCTCAGTTTTTGTGGCATAGAAAAATTCCTGTATTTTTGCGCGGCCGAAGGCCGCCCAGTGTTGCCGTTTTTGAGCTCAAAAAGTTATACATTAAAATTAAAAATATAGAGTGCTAAAAATTATAGATAGATTAAAAATAAAATATTGTATAACAGCCCTTATACAATATAATATGGAATATGTATTGTGTACCATATTGTATAATATTTATACATTACAATATACTATACTGCCTTGCACTTTTTGCATGTTGCACTTTTTGCATGTTGCACTTTTTGCATGTTGATCTCGGCATTGAGGAGATCTTTAGAAGTGTGATTGCAGAGACCATTGGCCAGGATCCCCGCAAAGCTGGACACTCGTTCCACCTACAGCTGACTTGCCCTGCCTTTAACCAGTTGGTTGTTTGGGGGGCGGGATTACAGTTGCACCTGAGGATGGTGTAGACAAGAGTTCCACGGCCAGTGGCTGAAGGAGAGTGAATGCTGGAGGGATGTCAGCCCAGAACTTGATCACATCTGAAACTAGATACACTTTCTGCAAGTTGCATATTCTGCTAGTTGCAATATGTGCAAGTTGCAAAATGTGCAAGTTGCATTTTATGCAAGTTGCAAAATGTGCAAGTTCCAAATGTACAAGCTGCGAAATGTGCAAGTTGCAAAATGTGCAAGTTGGAAAAAATGCAAGTTGCAAAATGTGCAAGTTGCAGAATTTGCAAGTTGCAGAATGTGCAAGTAGAGCAGAGTCAGCTGGTGAGGCTAACCCTCGCAGGCAATCGTCCTGTCTAGGAAGTTCTGTAGCTGGCTATGGACGTCAATCCTAGGCATGCTGTTTTGCAGATTTTGCAAGTTGCAGATTCTGCATGTTGACGTTATGAAGCAGCAAGGCTTACCTTCCACCTTGGTGAAGTACATGATGACATGGTTGATGTTGTGATTGAAGCAGGGCAACCGTTTCCCCTCCATATCCCCCTCCAATGCAGCCAGGAGCTCCTGCTTGTGGGCCTCAGTCTTGCCGTCATCACCGTCTTCTGGCTCCAGAAAGATGGACTGCGGGAAGTCCTGCTCTTACCCAGTCAGGTTCAGCTCTCCCGTTTTGGCCTGCATTATTTTGCCTAATTGCACTATTCGTATGACAGGCTGGTAGTGGTGTATTTCGACTAGCTCTGATGATCCCAGGTCGCGGATCCCAGCTGCCATGTTGGATGCATTGTCCACAATCACGAGTCCCAGCTGCTCACTGCCCAGCCCCAGACAGAATCATAGACCAGTAGTCGGAGAAGATCTGCAGTCAATTTTGGATTCCTCTGCTTTCATTGGTAAAGCTGTAAAACCTCCATAATATGGGCATGTGTGGTAGAGGCTGTGGATGACGCCTGGAATGATGCTGTCCACAGCTTTTGTCTTCTGGTTGTAGAAGACAGCCACCAATCCCAAGTACGGCGTACCATTCCTGCAAGCTTCCATTTGACTTGCAAAATTTGCAAGTTGCACTTTTTGCAGGTCAGCCAAATGGTGGTGGTCACTTGGCTGTCCAAAGATCCAGAATTCTTGCACTTGAACAGCAGCTTAGTTGGCCGAGTCCTCAATGGATTTGTTTTGAGGATTTAAACAGCTGTTCTCAGCTTGGCCTGGGCTAAACAATTGGGCAGCTCGTAGCATGCATCAAGCTTTCCAATGAAGGACTTTAAAGTCAGATTTTCGAGACTGAGGATGGAGGTGGTAGAGGATCCGTCAATGCATTCGCAGTCCAGTTCTTCTCGCTTCTTCTTGTAGTCTTCCACGCACAAGCAATATCTGCAATATCTGCAAGTCGTGAGTTGCACTATTTGCATGTCAGCTGCTTCGCTGCCCAACTTGCACATTTTGCAAGTTGCAGTATCTGCAAGTCGTGAGTTGCACAATTTTCATGTCTGCTGCTCCGCTGTCCAACTTGCACATTTTGCAAGTTGCAGTATCTGCAAGTCGTGAGTTGCACAATTTTCATGTCTGCTGATTCGCTGTCCAACTTGCACATTTTGCAAGTTGCAGTAACTGCAAGTCGTGAGTTGCACAATTTTCATGTCTGCTGCTTCGCTGTCCAACTTGCACATTTTGCAAGTTGCAGTATATGCAAGTCGTGAGTTGCACTATTTGCATGTCAGCTGCTTCGCTGCCTAACTTGCACATTTTGCAAGTTGCAGTATCTGCAAGTCGTGAGTTGCACAATTTTCATGTCTGCTGATTCGCTGTCCAACTTGCACATTTTGCAAGTTGCAGTAACTGCAAGTCGTGAGTTGCACAATTTTCATGTCTGCTGCTTCGCTGTCCAACTTGCACATTTTGCAAGTTGCAGTATATGCAAGTCGTGAGTTGCACTATTTGCATGTCAGCTGCTTCGCTGCCTAACTTGCACATTTTGCAAGTTGCAGTATCTGCAAGTCGTGAGTTGCACAATTTTCATGTCTGCTGATTCGCTGTCCAACTTGCACATTTTGCAAGTTGCAGTAACTGCAAGTCGTGAGTTGCACAATTTTCATGTCTGCTGCTTCGCTGTCCAACTTGCACATTTTGCAAGTTGCAGTATATGCAAGTCGTGAGTTGCACTATTTGCATGTCAGCTGCTTCGCTGCCTAACTTGCACATTTTGCAAGTTGCAGTATCTGCAAGTCGTGAATTGCACTATTTGCATGTCAGCTGCTTCGCTGCCCAACTTGCACATTTTGCAAGTTGCAGTATCTGCAAGTCGTGAGTTGCACTATTTTCATGTCAGCTGCTTCGCTGTCCAACTTGCATATTTTGCAAGTTGCAATATCTGCAAGTCGGGCGTTACACTTTCTGCATGTCAGCTGCCTCGCTGTCCAACTTGAACATTTTGCAAGTTGCAATATCTGCAAGTCGTGAGTTACACTTTCTGCATCTCACATAGGCAAAAATGCTGGATTTGGGGCAAATTTTCACAATATTATAAAATAAATTTTATATTATGCCATAAATATTCTGTAACAAGCCCCTCAAAAATTAGACATACATTAAAATTGAAAATATACCAAAAATCCGAGTTATAAAATAGTACGTATTTTTTAATATTCTATAATGTATACATTATGGATTAAAAAAACGGCAACACTGAGGCCGCCTGCCGCGGAGGGCAGGGCAGTCAGAGCTCCGGAGGCCGGAGGGCATGGGTGCGGAGGCCCCGGAGCGTAGCCTAGCATGCGAAGCATGCTAGGCGAAGCGTAGGGGCCGTAGCACCCGTGCCCGGAGGCCGGAGGAGCTCTGGCGCCCTGCCCGAAGCGGCGGGCGGCCAAGGCCAGCTTAACCAGTTACCTCATTTTTGTGTCCGTCTTTCCGCATATATATATATCCTGGTACCATCGGCAGGCCAAATGTGGGACTTTTTCAAATTTTGCCTCGAGCAAAAAGTCAAGGAAATACATCTACTACTAGTGGAATCTGCTGCTTGGACAGTTGCATTTTGTTTTTGGCACGCAGTTCAGTGTCTCTTTCCATGCGCGCCCAAAAACAAAATGCAGATGACGCAGCAGATTCCACTAGTAGTAGATGTATTTCCTTGACTTTTTGCTCGAGGCAATTACAAAATTTGGAGAAAAGAGTCCCACATTTGGCCTGCCGATGGTACCAGATATTTCTTCCACTTTTAATATAGTATGAAATGTATAAAAATAAATTTTATATTGTTGGTTATATATTTAGTTACGATTTTATTAGATAAATAAAAAAATAGTAAATAAAAAATACCTATTTAAATAATAAAATGAAAAGAAAAGATTCGAAAATGAAAAATACAATGCAAATTTATTGGCAAACTAGCATTATTTTTGAGAAATTTTCTTGACTTATACTCAGAACAATCGATTTTTAAAAAGGGCTTAAATTTTGGAGGAAAGGCTTTACTTTTGGCCTGTCGATGGTACCAGTTGTTTTCTCAACTTTAAATACACAAAAATGAAAAAGTTTGCCTGAGTAGGATTCGAACCTACTATCTTCATCCATCTGTCCAATCGCTTACACCACTACACCACTGGTGCATATGGCTACTTAGTTCACTTGAAGATTTATGAATAAAAACAATAGATCAGGCACAGTGACCCGGAGAGGGGGGAGGGGGAAGAAATGAATACCTACTATCGTCCATTGAATAGATGCGGAGAAGAAGAAGGAGAAGGAGAAGGAGGAGGAGGAGTTCGGACAAATGGTTTTGAGTGATTTGCTAATGATTGCTGCAACTTTCTGGCGATTTCTCGCGAGTTTTGGTCAATTAGAGGATGCTCTTTCCAATGGAAAAAGAATGAGAGAAAATGGAGCTTCCTGTGAGGAGCAAGAGCCTTATCAAAATTAAGATCTAGCAATAACCCTCAAAACGTACACCTGGGTCGAAAAGAGGGGCTGGGCGCTGACACTGCGCTAAAGCTCCGTTTGCGCCAGCCCAATATATATATATCTGGTACCATCGGCAGGCCAAATGTGGGCCTCTTTTCTCCAGAATTTGGAATTGCCTCGAGTAAAAAGTCAAGGAAATACAATTTCTACTAGTGGAATCTGCTGCTTGGACAGTTGCATTTTGTTTTTGGCGCGCAGTTCAGTGTCTCTTTCCATGCGCGCCCAAAAACAAAATGCAGATGACGCAGCAGATTCCACTAGTAGAAATTGTATTTCCTTGACTTTTTACTCGAGGCAATTCCAAATTCTGGAGAAAAGAGGCCCACATTTGGCCTGCCGATGGTACCAGATATTTCTCCCACTTTTAATATAGTATAAAATGTAAAAATACAAATTTGATATTGATGGCTATATATTTATTTAAGATTTTATTAGATAAATAAACAAAGTGAATAAAAAAACTTATTTGAAAAATATAACGAAAAGGAAAAATTTGAAAATGAAAAATATAATGCAAATTCATTGGAAAATTAACATATTTTTGAGAATTTTTCTTGTCTTAAACTCAGGGCAATCGATTTTTGGGAACAAGGAGTATTATTTTTGGTCTGCCGATGGTACCACATATTTCTTCCACTTTTAAGATAAAAAATAAAAGAATAAAATAAAAGGATCAAAGAAGGTTTGAACCTGGTCATCTCTGAATCGAGCCAAATAGACAAGCCACTTGACCACACAGCCGCACAACTTCCTTTGTAGACTTATACCATATTAATTGCACAGAATTACCATTGAACCTTGCCAATTGATGCCTTAAGTACAGGCCGATTGAATACCTACTATCGTCCATTGAATAGATGCGGAGAAGAAGAAGGAGAAGAAGAAGGAGAAGAAGAAGGAGAAGGAGTTCAGACAAATGGTTTTGAGTGATTTTCTAATGATTGCTGCAAGTTTTGGGCGATTTCTCGCGAGTTTTGGACAATTCGATGATGCTCTTTCTAATGCACAAAGAATCAGAACGATTGGATTCTTTTGTGAGGAGCAGGAGCCTTATCAATTTTAAGATCTAGCAATAACCCCGAAAACGTACATCTGGGTTGAAAAGAGGGGCTGGGCGCTGACGGTCGCTTTGCTCCCTCGCGCCAGCCCAATGTCATTCCGGGGCCCGGCCTCCGCGGTTTTTCAACCAAATTGGCTGATTTTTTGCATGAAGGTCCGCCTGGGTGGTATCTCCAGGCCATTTTTTGGGCTTGACGTAATTTTTCGATTTTCGCCCAAAACTCAATTTTTTGATGTTTCAAAGTATGAAAATTCATAAATCACTGGTTTTTCAACAAAATTGGCTGATTTTTTGCATGAAAGTCCGCCTGGGTGATATCTCCAGGTCATTTTTTGGGATTGACGTAATTTTTCGATTTTTGCCCAAAACTCAATTTTTTGATGTTTCAAAGTACGAAAATTCATAAATCACTGGTTTTTCAACGAAATTGGCTGATTTTTGGCAGGTACGTCCGTCGAGGTGCTATCTTGAAGCTGGCAAAAAGAAGTTCCGAAATATTTGTTATTTCTCAGTTTATGGCCAAAAACCTAAATTATTGATGTTTCAAAAATTTGAACATCCATAAATCGATGGTTTTTCAATGAAATCAGTTGAATTTTGGCATGTACGTCTCTAATTGTGATATATTGAAGTTGATAATGGAATTTTTTGACACATTTATTATTTCTTGATTTATAGTCAAAAACCTAAAATCTTGATGTTTCAAAAATTCGAACATCCATAAATTACAGGAATGTTTGCCCCCCCCCCTATAGGGGGGGTCACATCCGGATGCAGCCCCCCTGTAGAGGGGGCCACATCCGAATGCAGCCCCCCCTATAGAGGGGGCCACATCCGGATGCAGCCCCCTCTATAGGGGGGGCCACATCCAGGCTGACATATTTTTCATTTAAAGTGTTCAAAGACATTCTATTGATGTACAGCATGAAAGCTCAATTGTCGCACTTGTCTTGCTCTCGAGTTATGACCCAGATGTTTCAATGATCAAACTGTGAGTTATGGGTCATTTTTGGGATTCGGTTCTAAATTTTGGGCCCCAGTAGGTAACTTTTGAAGCTGAACATGAATCTGGCCATCAAATTGAAATTTTTTTGCAATTTCGCACAAATCCACCACTCTGATGTTTCAATTTTTTAAATTTCAATTTTCAATTTCCGCCATCTCCTCCCTTCTCCTACCTCACCTGGTTCTGCTGTGGGCTGCTGAGGCTTAAGGCAGAAGACTTCGTCCAGTGTGATTCCTGCAGCCTTTGGAACCATACCAAGGCTGCCTGCTCACTTCTTTAGTCCAAAGATATTTCTCGTCTTACTTGTGCCAATGTTAAGTATATTTGTCCTAAGTGCTTGTGGAGGGGAATTACTAGTTCGTGCTGGCGCCCAGCCGCCTGCGATTTCATTGCTTTTGCAGCAGCGCTCAATCTTCCTTCCAGCTGCCATTGCCCCGCTTGTTGATCCACTGAGAAATAATACTACGCCTCCAAACGCTAAGGCACAGCCAAAAAGGAGGTCTGCTTGGACAGCAGCATCCTCCGCAGTGCTGTCATTGACTTGCGACCAGTGCCACTGTTGTGCTATCTCTCAGCTCTTATTTATTTTCATTGCCTATCATGACCAAACTGCCTTTTCAGATGCGCTGTATTTCTCGCTAACTACAACAACAAAAGAACATAAGATAATTTGCACTAAGAACACCTTAAATGAAATATTTGTCAGCCTGGATGTGGCCCCCCCTATAGAGGGGGCTGCATCCGGATGTGGCCCCCTCTATAGGGGGGGGGCTGCATCCGGATGTGGCCACCTCTACAGGGGGGGGCTGCATCCGGATGTGACCCCCCTTATAGGGGGGTGAAACATGCCTCATAAATTAATGGTTTTTCAATAAACTCAGCTTAGATTTGGCAGATACGTTTGCTGCGGCAGTATCCTAAAGCAGTTAAAAGGAATTGCTTAGCTTATTATCTGGAACAAAGGCCGCGCATCTTGGCAACAGCCGAGAATACCTTGTTTGCTCTGGGCACTGGTGTACTCTTAACCATTGCTGGAATGGTGTATAAACAATTATATGAGGGTCAGAGAAGGTTAATCTCAGAACTCTCTCCAATAATGCTTTAGTCCAGCAGGCGGCAACATGAGTCAATAAGTCAAAAATGCACCCTTTTAGTTGATATAATAAAACTACCCAGTCAGCTGATGTTTTATGAAATATGGGGTCTGGGACTTAGGGTTTTTTTGGGGTGAATCCTTAGTACTGCCCGCAGGCCAAGTCCTGGGTGGCAGTTCAAAAATAGCATAAGTTGGGTTCTACTGAAGCTTTTTGCATGTTTTAAACGCCATTTAAAAGGGAATTTTATGGCCGAAATGATAGTGCATAGTATGAGGCTCATTTCAAAATACCAGAGGCCCAAATTTGAGGTTGAAATGGCTGATATTCGAAAAAAACGCAATTGTCACAGTTCCAGTAATTTTCGCTAAGGTCCCAAAACATATTTTGGAGCGGCCAACATGCCTGATATTTCCTGAAAAGATGAGCCAATTTGGTTGAGAAACCGCAGAGGAATCTTTGCTGACATATATATATATATAGACTCACGACCCTTTTTGGGGTGAATCCTTAGTACTGCCCGCAGGCCAAGTCCTGGGTGGCAGTTCAAAAATAGCATAAGTTGGGTTCTACTGAAGCTTTTTGCATGTTTTAAACGCCATTTAAAAGGGAATTTTATGGCCGAAATGATAGTGCATAGTATGAGGCTCATTTCAAAATACCAGAGGCCCAAATTTGAGGTTGAAATGGCTGAAATTCGAAAAAAACGCAATTGTCACAGTTCCAGTAATTTTCGCTAAGGTCCCAAAACATATTTTGGAGCGGCCAACATGCCTGATATTTCCTGAAAAGATGAGCCAATTTGGTTGAGAAACCGCAGAGGAATCTTTGCTGACATATATATATATATAGACTCACGACCCTTTTTGGGGTGAATCCTTAGTACGGG
>JASANA010012398.1:0-38870 GCA_030248095.1 Ptycholaimellus sp. GST1_10 | reverse complement strand
GTACATATATATATATATACATGTAATTTTTAGTGTCAGATATATATAAATATAAAACTAGTGAAAAAATACATATAGGTAAATAAATAATGAAGCCCATGCCAGTCAGCGGAATGGAAAAAATTTGCTTCGCTCATTTTTTCCATCCCTAGACTTCACATATATATCTAACACTTTTGGTAAAAAAAATCAAAAAACTCGTGCCTCGTTTTTTTGATTTTTTTTCCCAAAAGTGCTAGATATACCTGTACATATATATATATATACATGTAATTTTTAGTGTCAGATATATATTAATATAAAACTAGTGAAAAAAATATATATAGGTAAATAAATAATGAAGCCCATGCCAGTCAGCGGAATGGAAAAAATTCGCTTCGCTCATTTTTTCCATCCCTAGACTTACGCATATATATCTAACACTTTTGGGAAAAAAAATCAAAAAAACTCGTGCCTCGTTTTTTGATTTTTTTTTCCCAAAAGTGCTAGATATACGTGCACATATATATATATATGTAATTTTTTGATGTTAATTGTGAAGCCTGTATAAACACGTTTTGCTGTGACAAAACGTGTTTATACAAAATAGGGGGAGGAATTATAAACTTTAAAATTAGGGGGGGGGGTTTATTTTACCCCCCTTTGTAATATACCAAGTGATACACTATGTAACGCAAATGTTGGAAACCTTGAACACTGGACAACGCTGTCACTGCTTTCTATAAATACTGTGTCCTCCCCTCCCCAAGTCGCAAATGTTGGAAACCTTGAACACTGGACAACGCTGTCACTGCTTTCTATAAATACTGCGTCCTTCCCTCCCCAGGTCGCAAATGTTGGTAACCTTGAACACTGGACAACGCTGTCACTGCTTTCTATAAATACTGTGTCCTCCCCTCCCCAGGTGTGTACGTTGTAGTAGTAATTTGTAATTTAGGCAAAATTGGGCTGGCGCGACGGAGCATAACGAACTGTCAGCGCCCAGCACCTCTTTTAGACTCTGTTTTCACTTTTCTCCTTTCTCTTTTCCACTAGCAGTAGATGTATTTATTACTTTGAACTCGGGGAAAACGAATTTGGGGCGAAAAGAGATTGAATTTAGGTACCAGATTATAAAGTGGTTGAGTAGAAATACAAGTCTACCGGCTAGAAATAGAAATCCTACGGTTTCATTGCATTTTAAAGGGTCATATAGAGACAAGTTATGTCGAAAGAGTGTCAGACTTTGTTTCATTGATGCACTGTGGTGTGATACAATTTCTATAAAATTACCACATAATTCATTTAGTTCAATTTTAAGGTGGACTAAAATTTGTGGATAATTTTAGTCCAGAAAATGTTTCAAACGTGGTTTTGCAAAGTTCGCTTTGCTTCTCAATGTACTGGTTGCTAAAAAGGTTGTTGAAAAACAGGCTACAAGACTGGGAGTCCAATTCCAGCGGCTCGGAAGTCGACAGGCAGCGACTCCGAGTCTGAGAAGCCCGGCTGCTCTGGCCTAGTACCTACAACTCTTTTTATTTACTACAACACCATATTATCTTCCTGTCCAAACACCTAGAAAATAGCTGGAATTCTAAAGCAGAATTTCGAATCACATGAGTAGTGTTTTCAAGGCCCAATTTCGATATCTGCCTTCAAGTATTTTCAAATCTAGCCAATTCAAAGCTTAAAAAGAGCTTTAATCTTCTTTAAATTAAAATATACACAGTGCAGCTTCTCAGCGTATATCGTATTTTTTGTAAGAATGCATTTATTCTTATTCCACAGTTTTGCTATTATTGATTAAATCCCACAGTTTGAGGCTGCTGTTCTCGAAGGCGACAAGTCTGTTGGACCAGCATCTTTGGAGCTCAGGAAAGCAACTGAAAGAACTTATTCAGGTTATCGAAAATTCTTCTATAAATCCTAGTTTTCAACAATTTATTTTTTCTTACAAATCATTTTCAATTTACATTTTCAACTACAACTTCAACTGCAGAGCATTTGACAGGGAAGCTGGCCATCATCGGAGGCCATGAAGATGGAGATCATGCGAGGCAGATGGAGATCTGGTCCCCGTCACCAGACATGGCCTCCATCCTAGAAGAGCTGGAGCCTCCTCGGAGTGGCACTGCGGCTGCTCTTCTGGCCAACCACGACAGCATCCTCATGGCCGGCGGCTGGACCCCTGCCTGGCGCTGCTGCCAACTCTGGAGGCCCGGCCAACCTCTGCGGCTGGCTGCACCACTGCCTGGCGATCGTTGGAGCGCATCTCTCGTCCCCTTCCAAGACACTGCCTTCCTCCTCGGCGGCTTCTCCAAGGACAAGGATGGAGACAGTCTGAAGAAGAGGCGAGATGACTCCTGGGGAGACGATCTGCAGTACGGGCCGGCCAAGGGCTGGACCCCCATCGCTGCCTGGCCTAGGAACGGCAGCAATCGACCCTGCACAGCAGCTCTACTCGACACTACCATCTATGCCCAGCAATGGTGGGAGCCCCGGCTCTGGAAGTACGAGCCCGCTGCTAACAGCTGGACCGAGACTGGACTGAAGGAGGAGCTCTGTCGCCTGACAGCCTTCAAGGACCAGATCTACGCTGTGAAGGAGGAGGGCGAAGAACTGCTGAGGCTGGACCCCCGCGCCGGGAATTCTCTGGACACCGTCTGTGACTTCAACTACCCAAGAAGAAATGGTGGAGCTGGTCTGGTGGAGTTGGCCGGTCGTCTGTGGGTTGTTGGCGGTGACACCGAAAAAACAAGAACGTCGCTGGAGCAGCTAGAGGAGCGGATGAACCGGATGCTCATCTGGGACAAACCACTTCAACTTACGGCTGACTCTGATGCTGCTTTGGTGGCTTTTCCTTCCGTTCAAGACTAACATTAGCTAGCATGTATTTATTACAAATTCATGCATAGCCATGTAACTGTCGCTTTATGATCTGACAATGTCATCGTTGAACTGTTACATGGACGTGTCAGGTATAAAGTGACAGACTCAAAAATGAAAACATTGCTAGATGCAGGCTACTAAGCACCCGAAGCGGCGGGCTGGCAAGGCCCGCTTAATCAATTGCCGTTTTTCGTCCGACATTCCAAATTTGCATGGAAAATTTCGTTTCCCGTTTCGTTGTCGCCAGCAGTAAAGCAGGGAAGAGATAATAAGTTGGATTGCGTCTCGCGGAATGGGAGATGGCGTCATCTCTTGTCACTCCACTCCTCCTCCTGCCCCCCAGTGGGCGGGAAAGCAGAGTGGGCAGCAGACAAACAGCGGGGCACAGTTCCGCCGGCCGCTTCATTGCTCCAGGGGCAAAAAACGACTTCTCCTCTTTATAGCTGTCTACCCGGCCACCAGTTTCAGCCTTCCTTCGTTTTGCCTGTGCCTACCATGGCTTTATAGCTCTATCACTCATCTCAAGGCGGCCAATGTTAAGCAGCACCTGCTAGATGCTAGCCTTCTGGGCCGGAAATCCAGCAAATGAGATATCCAACACTTGCTTTGCTTGAATAGCACATTGTAGTTACTGGCAGCGATGTGGATGGAGAACATCACCATTGTGGACCTTATCGAAGATGAGTTTTCTTAACAATTACACCTTCTGCTCTTTCATCCTTCTCTTCAATTCCTTCTGTCCAATCTGGGCTTTTCGCCTGAAACGGTAATGAGCAAAGTGTTTTCAGTGCCAGAAAATAACTACGTGAAGATGGTACTGCCGACAACGGTGATGCTGAGCGTTATGGCCCCGATCATTAACCGTGTCAAGTTCAAGAACTTCATTCGAGTTCTGTACGACGAAAACTATGGTCTGTTTAAATTATCCGATCCTCATGTTTATGTTTCACCTGTTACCAAGTGTGATGCTTTCCATGTTAGATCTGGATGACCCCACCGGGCAGACGATGTTGAACAACAGCAACCCTACGTACAACTTTACCTACAGTAATGCCACCCAGATTGCCCAGCTCAAGGTTCACCTATCCCTCAATTTTTTCTTCCCCCTCTCACTTCTTGGGCCAGGGTTCAGAATGAAATTACGCCAATTTAGCTTTCCTCAACTTTAGCGCGCTAAGATCCCTTGCACCATAGATAAATGAGTTATAACCTTCTATATAATACATAATAAACTCATTTATCTCTGCTTGCACCCAACCCCTCCTAGGCCATGAAAGGAAAGGGAGCAACTGGCAGGTGATGTCGGGGCCGGACGGGAAGAAGATAAAAGACCTTCTGCTGATGGCCAACACGGCCAACATCGAGAAGTACCTCCAGACGGCCATGTCTGAGATGGAATCCAAATTTTTATTATAGCAAGCTAGATTGAAGCTTATTTCCGTGCATTAAAAGACAAAAAAATGCTCGTGAAATCTGCTTCATTGACAGTTGCGTTTCGTTTTGGAACGCAGTTTCAGGTCTGCCCTTGACTTCTTCTAAATTTCTTGGCATCTCATTTTTATAGCTCTCCGGGACTTTATACGAAGACCTAATATGCATCTTCGAAGACAGAAATTCAGATACCAGTGAATACCATAATCACAATATCCATCAGTGACTGACGATTATTACACAAATCGCGATGTCAACCACATAAACGCTATCACAATACTCCAAAGTCGCTTGGCCGCTATTCATAAAGCAAAGTGATCTTGCTATCAATATTATTTTGGCAAAAAAACCACCAAAAGAGTCAGACAATGATGCTCAGGCGTAGGGATAGTGGCGATAGTAGAGGATGTCCTGAGCCTGTGGCTGATAGTGGTGATAATGATAGACGGCATCATCCTGCCAGGCCTCCAGGATCTCGTCCTCCTCCCCCATCAGCTCCTCCACTCCGTAGTCGAAGAGAGGCTCTTCCTCCTCCTCCTCCAACTCCGCATCCACCGGGTCCCCCTCCGACTCCTCGTAGAAGCCTTCCACCTCCTCCTCCTCCTCCTCCACCAACTCCGTCTCCTCCAGCCCCTCGCAGTCGCCCAGCAGCGAGGCCTCCTCGTCCTCCTCCATCCAATCCCCTCTGCAATTGCTTCCTCAGTCTAGGCCCCTGTCTTGCAGTCCTGCAAGCAGCCTCCGCCAAATCTACGCATAGGGCCATGATGTTAGGTGTTTAGATGGAAGGTTATGGTGGGCGGAATAGGAGTCCCAAGCAAGCCATCGGCAATAGGAGAGTTTCTGGAGGGGGTGCAGAGAAAAAACAGGGCACCCAATAAAGGGCCCTCTGACTCCTTACTCACACCGACGACTCAGCTTCCGCCTTTTTCTTCCCTTGCACTCCTCCAATCCCTGCCAAGAGGGGGATGATAGAAGAAGGTTCAGATGACTTTAGGCAGGTTTGCCTGGCATAGGCTCATGCGAGAGTGGAAAAGAAAGGAGGACATATAAAAAGGTACTTAGCATGCCTGAGCTGTGGGGCCTGCTCCAGCTCCTGATCGTTGGATGGACCGCCGGCATCCACTCCGCTGCCGTCAGGAGCCTCATTCTCGCCCTTCTCGTACACCCCTTCCAGGTGCCAGTACCAGTGCCAGAGGACCAGCGTGAAGAACCTTGGAACCACAAGTTTTCTCCTATTTCTCTCAAAGAAGGATTGAGATAAATTGAATCAGTAACCAGGTGCTGGCCATGCCGCAGAAGAAGATGAATATTAGGGTGAGAACGCGAGGATTTGGCTCCGCAAAGATGGCCACCAGAAGTTTGGGCAGAGTTGCCAGCGTGAGAACGATGAGGCCTGTAATCGAATTCCTAGTTCGCAATCATGCTGGACAGTGAGAAGACGGGGACCCAGGGCGTAGATGCTCTGCTGCAGGATGGCAGGGTACATGAAGAGAAGCTTTGGTCGAGGGAAGCAGAGAACGATGAGCAGCAGGCTGATGGCACCCGTGTGCGACAGACACCTGGGCAGGTGAGGTGTGTAGGCTAGGAAAGGTGGACAAGGGAGGGAAGCAGTACCAAAGCGATCTCATGTAACCGCCGTCCATGTAGTTGGCGACGCACTCTTGGGTCCCCAGCAGGTACATATTTAAGCCGTAGTCGAAGATGATGATGTCATAGGCCAGAAACTCACTCGCATTCGGCACATCTCCAAGAGTCCATCTCCATGGAGAGCTTAGATGATGAAGAAAGACGGGAACGGGTGAAGTTGGTCTGGCAGTCGAATATTTTGCCGTAGCGATAGATGGAGTAGACGTGCTGGCTGAGGGACACGGCGGCGATGGCCAGCTGGATGATGCCGAAAACGAAGCAGAGGAGCCGATTGCTCAGCCAGAAGCAGCCGCAGTGTGTTCGAGCTTCTGTGATCAGAAATGCTTTTGGCATCCTTATCTTCCTCTCAAAGCCTCCAAATGGTTTTTATTTTATTTTTGCACTTTAGTCAGGAGACTCTGCAGCAAAGAGCAAAGTATGACCGCGCTGGTGAAAAAATTGCAGTTCCAGTGAAATATGCTGCAGAATGTCGGCGGAGTGTGAAAGCCATGCATTTCGGATGAAAAGCAGCGTTCTGAATCAAGTGTTTGGAAAATTATTGAAAAAGAGGTTGGGTCTAAGTGTGGAGATAGCTGGGAAAACTGCACTCTGAAATAGAAGCCTGTGTCTGGCAGATATGGCTGAAGTGTAGTCGCAATCATTTCGTCCAGTTCTAGTTTTCTGGGCTAGGTTGATATGGGCAGTTTGCTTTTGTGGAATGAAAATTAATCAAAGTGCAAGGATGCTGCTAGGTTGCTGATTTAATCATTTGGAACTCTTTCGAAATTCGAGCAAAACAGCCATCTACATCGATCTTCGTTAGGCACATGCCACAGGAGAAAACGAGCAGTCTACATGGCCAAAGTGTCATTTGTCAACAATTTTCAGAAAAACTACAAGGGGTTTTGCTTTGCGGCTTTGAAGCTTAGGTCAGCGATAGAAACATAAACAGGAAACTAGCAAAAAGCAGAGATTAGGCGTTGGTAGCCTGATAAGAATTGCGGGGGCAATGTTGTCCACAAACAGTGGCTACAACCGTTTTAAAGGCCTACATTTGGCCGGTTGGGTCTCAGTTTTTGCAGCATGACAAACTTAGGCTGATTAATACTGCCGCACTATCCTTTGAACCCAACTTGACTCAGGCTCGGATCCTGAACTCTTTCCTCTGAAGTCTAAGTGACTTCCCCCAGAGAGAGCTGACTGGGGCAGGGCTGACGGATTGGTAACAATTTGCGCGGGGTGGGGATTCATTCACCTTCCCTGGTGTCTGTCGAACCTGTCTCCCCACGTCGCCACTGACACTGAACGCCCAGTCATCAGACTTTGCTTTAAAAGCCCCTTGCCGCTCCAAAGAGAGCATTCAGCGCCGCCAAAACGCCATCCCGTCTATTCCTCATATTTTCAAGCATTAGGCGAAGTATTTAATTGGCTCCCACTAGCAACTATGAGTTACACTCTTGGATAGGAAAGACCGACCTACAAATTGCCTCGCTAGTAAGACTACTTTTACTTCACCCTTTTCTTGAACATCTCCAAGAGGTCTTATGTTGAAATGCTCTAACAGTACTAGATAAACAATTCCTACGCAGGTTAGTTGGCGCGTGAGTGCTGTCGAAAACTATCTGTCAGCATTCAGCCAGACCCTTAAGAGCTGTCCTACCTTCTTTTTGGCCGGGATTCAAAAAGGAAGTCTGCCCCATTGAGTTTTGCTGCTGCAGAAAAGGGCCAATTATTTGCAGCGGAAAAGAGGGAGCGGGAAAAGATGGGATCGTTGCAGCGTCTGCTCTGGAGCAGCCTACTAATCGGCCTTGGCCACGGCGCCAGCATGGGTAAGTCTCTCCTATCTCCATTCCAGACAAGCCCCCTATCTGCCCTGCGCCAGGCCGAAGGAGGAGAGGGCAGAGAGATATTCGAGCGGGAGGCTTTCTATCAGGAGCTAAGGGCACTAATTGGCCATGGGCGCCCTAAAAGGAAGGGGAGAGGGCAAAAGGGGGCTCGTAGAAGGCCCCGAGGGGGGCGAGGGCTGGGAAAGTGTCTCTGTGTGAAAATGACGGCGCGTAATGGCCGCGCCTGAATGTGAGGCGGGCGAAAAAAGGGGGAGAGGGGCCTGTTGAAGTTGGGGCGGAAAATGAGACTGAGGCTAAACTAACAGGATTTTGTCTTTCAGATTAGCTATATACTGAGCCGCTTGATTGAAAGAAGCGGTAGCAGGAGCTTAGCTGTTTCAGTAGGAGAATCGTAACTGTTAGAAGGTTTCGAGGTTGTAGGAGCGACAGGAGTGATTATGATAAAAGCCACTTCTGTGAAAACGCATCTCAGAGAAGTACTGCAGCTTATTGCTAAAATGCAAAAAGTTTGTCATTATGATGTTGGTCTCTAGGGTTTCTGAAGCTAAATCTCTAAGGAGTCGGGGAGGGAAGGTGATAATGATGCCTACAGGAGCTAGGGGGGCAGAAATGATAGGACGGGAGGGCTTGTGAGACGTCGTAAAAAGGAGCTTTACAGGCTAACGAACGGGGCTCTCAATTCTCAAGTGCCAAGCGGCTCTTAGATCCAGCTTGCAACAGCCAGCCAGGCTTAACGAATAGGCCAATCATGGCTGCTAGCTGCCTTGATGTCAATCAGGCTGAAAAGACTATGAAACTGGGCAAAAAGGCGATGTGATGGCAAATGGGCCCGAGAGCCGTTGGCAGGGAAACGGTGGTTGGATATTGCAGATTACCGAGCGCGGCGAAGCAGCGGCGGTGATTGGAGCGCTTGGACGACCTGCTCTACCTCCTGCGGCCTTGGTCACTAAACTTTCTGCTCTCCTCTCCTGTCAAGCAGGAACTTCATGCAAGGGCCGAGGGGGGGAAAAAGCAAGGCTGGTGAACAGCAGAAAGGCAGGGGAGTGGCGGAAGGGAGAAGAGAGGGGGCTTTGGGAAAGTGTCTTTCATAAAGCCGGAGTGTCCCCGAAAGCTGCTTGGGCGGATTTGGGCCTCACGCGGATTTAGCTTCCGCCTCCAAACCCTCCCACGCTCATCCAACCTCTCCGCAGCCATTTGACGAGCTGGGGGGGGGGGGGGGGGGTCGTTTTAGGCAAATTAGTTTGCCTCTTCTGCTTTAGCACCTGCTTCTGGCAAATATCTTTGCCAAACTTAGCCGGGCATTAAATTAGCAGCCATCATTAGCGCAGCATGGAGATATGGAAAAACATGGGTAAATCAGCCGAAAGGTGCTTGGGGCTGCTGGGGTTTGGTTGGGATAGAGGTGAGGAGGATGAAAAAGGCGAGAGATATGGCGCCGAGCGGTGCATGAGCGCGAAGGAAGTCATTATGAGTGAACCTCCTTTTACTCCATTCCCCCTCGCCTCCTTGCTATATAGGCTACATTTTGCGTCCCCCTACTTTCACTCCGCCTCTCTTTCAGAAGCTATCACCTTTTTTACCTGCCCACCAGGAGGCCTACAATTTGCCCTCCTTCCAGCCCTATTCACCAACTGCTGACCTCTGCAAAAAAACCACTTTTCGAAATGACCCCTTCGGGCACTTTTCCCTCCATAAAATATCTCCAAATCCCTCCACAATTTTCTTCACATCCAATTGATCGGCTATTTGCAGGCACAAAATCTCGCCAACGCGGCGATGAACTGGAGCGGAAGCAGTGCACCCGTGGGCCCTGCGTGGTGTGGGAGGCTTGGCAGCCGTGGTCCGAGTGCTCCGCCAGCTGTGACCAGGGCACGCGCTCCCGCACCCGCTTCTGTCCCAACTACTTCGGCTGTGCTTCTGCTCCTACCAAGTGCCAGCCTTTTCATCCTCCCCAACTACCCCCTTCCATTCTTCCTCCCCATCTACCCCCATTCTTCATACCCATCTACCCCCTCCCTCACCCCCTCAGCTAAGTCTGGGCGAAATGGAGAGAGCCGGAGAGTTGCAGGATAGTGCAAGAGTCGAAGCAGGAGGAGCCTTGTCTGGCGGCGCCCTGTGCCATCTGGCTGGCTTGGAGCGGTTGGGGGGCCTGCTCTGCCTACTGCGACGGCGGGGAGCAAACGCGAAGGCGGCAGTGCTCCCAGTATGGAGGCTGTGAGGGGGACACTGTTCAGAGCCAGCCTTGCAACAACCACTCCTGCTGCACCCCTTGGTTGGCGCTGCCTTTCGATACCGAGCATTTACAAACTCTGCTTTGTCAATAGGATGGCTTATATGAATTCAATTTGAAGATTGAGTGCAAGCCAGAAAGAAAGTAGTGAAAAGCCAGCGAGAAGATGGGTTGTAGGAGCGAGTGGGGTCAGTGCTCGCTGACGTGCAGCGCAGATCCGGGCGCGGGCGTAGAAGCTCGAACAAGGCGGTGTGTGGTGACGATAGCAGGGACGCATAACCAGTACGCGAGCAAGACCTTCTCAGAGGAGCGTCCCTGCTCCCCTCGCCCTCCCTGCGCCCACTGGACTGCCTGGTCCGAGTGGGCCCTCTGCTCTGCTGGTTCCAAACATACCCTCATTGCTTCTGCCTTTCCCCACTTACTCTTCTTTCCTAGCCAAATTACGAATTGGCAGACAACCTGGACAAGAAATGAGCATAAAATCGGTCAGTATAGAATGATGTTTGAAGAGTGCGGTCCTGGCGAGAGGACGCGAGTTCGCTCCTGTCCCATGGCCGGTGCCTGCAGCGGCGGCAGTGATCGAGAAGCAGAAGCCTGTGACGATGGGCCTTGCGCAGAGTGGCGCGGCTGGGCTCGCTGGAGCATCTGCAGGTGCTTCTTTTATTTATTCCCATCCACTCTCCCATCTGAGCAAAGAAGGAATTGATTTGAGTGCCAGCTGCGGTGGGGGCAGCCGCTATCGCCAGCGCCTGTGCACCGCGGGGGAGGCAGGCTGTGACGGGGAGGCGAGGGAGGAGGAGAGCTGCAATGAGCTGGCCTGCCCTGAGTGGAGCCCATGGGCTGCCTGGGGCTACTGCAGCGAGGAATGTGGCGGCGGCTGGCAGGTTCAGTCACCCTCCTTCATCCTCATCCGCCCTTCATGCTCCCCTTTTCTCTCCTGCCTAGACAAAGGCTCCACCTAGTTGATCTGGCAAGATCTAACTGGGCAGAGCTTGCTTACTTTTTCCTAGGCCAAATATAAATTTCCAAGTGCCTTGTGCTTCTTGGGTTTCTAGTGTTCAGAGAGATGCTTTATTTCAGACGCGAACTCGAGTCTGCAGCCAGCAGGCCCTGTGCACCGGCGACACGAAGGAGAAGCGTCTGTGCAACGTTCACCAGTGCCCCACCGTCGGCGCCTGGGGGGCCTGGGGGGAGTGTTCTTCGCCCTGTGGCGGGGGCTTCCAGCTCCGCTCCCGCCCCTGCCTCATGGACCTGGCCCACTGCAGCAACTCCGAGTACTCCGACTCCCCCTCCTGCTTCTGCGAAGGCTCCCTAGAGGACTCTCAGGTGAGCGACTTCCCCTCATGGCTATCTAGCGAAGGGAACTGAAAAAAGAAATGAACAGGCCTGCAATCCCCATCGATGCTCAGAGCCCAGTCCCTGGGAGGCTTGGAGCCGTTGCTCGGCGGACTGTGGCGGTGGGACGCGCTACCGACAGCGGGAGTGCCGCAACGACGACTCCTTCTGCGTCGGCGACAGTCGCAATCACGTCAGCTGTGTCTGTGATGAACCGGTTTGAGCCTCTCAAACCCCTTCTTTCCCTTTGAGGCAGGCTATAGGAGGACAGTGCAGATGCAAGAGAGCGATGAGTGTGGGGAGCAGCAGTGTCCGGAGTGGAGCGAGTGGGAGGCCTGGGGCGACTGCTCGGCGGAGTGCGGCGGTGGGGCTCGTGTAAGAAGGAGGAGCTGTGAGAGGGATGAGGAGTTCTGCGCTGAGGCGGAGGAGGGGCACCCGGCTTGCGTCTGCCCTGGAGTGGATGAGACCAGCGAGCAGTGCAACGCTCATCAGTGCTCCAGCTGGGCACGGTCAGTTGATTTGATTTTAAGGAATTGCAAAATAGTTTATTGGAACCATGGAACAAGAAAATTATAAATGATTTATAACGTGTTATAATCATTTATAATATGGAAGGAAAAGCGTTATAAATTTACGACGGGGGTATGTAGCGGGTTGAAAAGTGGTCTTCAGAAACCAATGCCATTCTTGCTCAGTTTAATGGATTTCGATGCGGTTTCAATGCGGTTTCAATGCGGTGTTAAGCGAGTTCGATCTTCATACATGTTGGAACAGAGGGTGGGGTGGGACAAAAAAAGAAAGCCTGTACCAGGGGTCGAACCTGGAATCTCCTGCTCCGTAGGCAGGCGCCTTATCCATTGGGCCATACAGGCGCATGCCTCAGGACAAAGGCTGAAAAAGCCAACTCAAGGAGGCAGACTATTAGATTTGGGTTGCTCTACCGTAGTTTTTAATTCATCCTGGAATTTCGTAAGAAATTCGAACGCTTAAAACTTTCTAACCAAAGGACAAAACAAGCAATCAAGATATCAATTAATTGCAAGTATCTTTCAAAAAGTTAATTTTGGTAAAACAAATAAAAAAACAAAATAATATAGCCTGTACCAGGGGTCGAACCTGGAATCTCCTGCTCCGTAGGCAGGCGCCTTATCCATTGGGCCATACAGGCGCTTGACATACGCCTCCCATAATCCAACCCAAACAAAATTAACATATTTTTTCCAGCCCCAATTCAAACATCGCCCTCCTTCCAGCTGGAGTCGTTGGGGCGACTGTTCAGCAGACTGCGGGGGCGGGGTTCGAAGCCGTGAGCGCTCCTGCCGACGTGACGAAGAGCTCTGCTCGGGGTCGGCGGCGAACCCGGGGAGCTGCGAGTGTCCCGGCGAGGGCGATGAGACCACGGAGTGCAACGGGCACCAGTGCGCGGCCTGGGTGAAGTGGAACCACTGGGGGGCCTGTTCAGCCTCCTGCGGCGGCGGCCTGCAGACCAGAGAGCGCTCCTGCTACAGGGACTTCAGCCACTGCTACGGGAGTCGTCTGGACACTGACCCAAGGTACTTCAGCTTGTTCCCTTAGGGGGTTAGAAGTCTCAAGAAGAAAGGCGGATATTGCAGCTGTCAGTGCGAAGGCACAGAGGACGAGGATCAGGAGTGCAACGTCTTCTACTGCCCCTCCTACCAGGACTGGGGCGCCTACGGGGACTGCAGTGCCAGCTGCGGCGGCGGCGTCAGCATTCGCACCCGGTCTCCAAACCCCTTTCTAAAACCCACCCTCCAAATACCCTCCTCTTTAGAACATGCTCGGTGGACGAGGAGCTCTGCGCTCAGGAGCCAGACAACCCGGCCTGCTCCTGCCCCGATGAGGAGGAAAACCGGGAGGAGCTGGCCTGCAACGAGCAGCCGTGCGCTGTGTGGGCCTCCTGGAGCCCCTGGGGCTCCTGTACAAGGGTCTGCGGCGGGGGCTCGAGGAACCGAAGCCGGGAGTGCCCGGAGGAGGGCGCCTGCGAGGGACTGGGCGAGGAGACGGAGTTCTGCAGCCAGATCCCCTGCCCCGACTGGGGTGAATGGGCCCCATGGTTGGATTTTGACCTTGAACCTTCTCAAAGCACGGTTGCTTTGACCTTTGACCTAAAAGCACAATTTCTGATGTCCAAAGAAAGAGCCACTATGCCCATCTCTGACTCTGGTCTACTAAGCCGCTCCAATTACATTTGTTCAGTTTTACTTTGCTGTAATTCTGTCAGCTCTCTCATCTTCGTGAAGATGATAAAAATAAAGAGGAAAGAAAGGAGGGGATTGCAGGAGCGACTGCAGTGCGAGCTGTGGCTCAGGACAGCGGGTGCGAACGCGGACCTGCGCCATCAAAGGCGGCTGCTCGCCGGGAGAGGCGGCGGACTTGGAAGAGTGCAGCCCGGATGCCTGTCCGGCCTGGAGCCAGTGGACGTCTTGGTCGGCCTGCTCGGCCACCTGCGGCCAGGGACTGCGAACGAGGGAGCGGGAGTGTCCCACTGAGGATGGCCTGGGCTGTCCGGGGAAGAAGAAGGACGAGGAGGTGTGTGAAGAGCCCGCCTGCCCGCGCAACACCTACTGGTCCCAGGTTTTCCTATCCACCCTATCAATTGAGCTGTAGGGGAGAGGGGAAGAGGTTATTTGAATGGGTTTTCATTTTCAAATAGCAGTATTTTAAGTAAAAGCAGAAACAACACATAATTTCAATGATAGACAGATTGGTGCATCTCGCTGGGAATATAATGCGGATGTTGCCGCTATTTTCTAAAAAGACCTTTTCATTCGGAAAGGCTTAGGATTAGTTATTGAGTCAAAAAATTTGAAGCTTAGGCTTGATAAAGGTGAGGGAAGCACCTGAAGGGAATTGGATGGCCCAAGGATAGAAGCAGAGCTAAGATGAAGGCTCTTGCAGTGGTCGCCGTGCACACAGACATGCGGCGGCGGAGTGCAGCGGCGCACTCGCTGGGAAACAATCGCGGGCCCGGAACTGGAGGAGACCCAGGACTGCAATGACATTTCCTGTCCCGAATGGTTGCCTAGCCTGCTCATCTCCTAGAAAATCAAGTTTCATGAAATCAATCCACCTTGAGGGGTGCTTGGGAGTCCTGGAGCAGCTGCTCGGTGAGCTGCGGCAGTGGACAGAGAACAAAGACACGTCTGTGCCTGGACGAGGATGGGCTGGAGGTTCCTCGGGGCTGCGTGGGTGCCGTCTCCTCTATTGATCCACATGCTTGCAATACGATGTCTTGCTAAATGCACTAGTGGACTTCTGGAACTAGTCAGCTTACCTGTGGCTTCCTCATTGATTCATCCAGGTGCCTCTCTTAATGGACTCTCTTGGGCCAAAGCTTTGCCTTTTTTAGTTCATTGGCTGCGCAAACACATTCCGTCGGTTTCATTGTGATTCTTTTTGGCCCTTTGGATCATGTTTTCAATCTTTGCCTTTTCTTCAGTTCGCCTTTTCTTTGCCTTTTCAAAATGGATGGTAAACTGGTAGTTTGGAAGACTGAGAAACATGACCAAATAAGGGCAGCTTTTAGGTAGTGATAGGAGAAGGATCAGGGAATCTGCTAAAGCGTTGGTTGAGCCAGGGTATTTGAAGGCTGTGCTCGAACAGAGCCTCTATCTGAAGCTCCGACAGCAATCAGACGATTGTGGGCAGAAAGAGGTAAAAACCTCTTCAAGACTTCGTCCCTTTGTTTCCGGAACGAGAGCATACAGCAGGCCAAAACCAACAAAGCTCAGCGCTGAATAGAAATAGAAAGCGCCTCAAAAACAGCATATTGCTTGCAGTGTTTTTACGCATGTGGAGAAACCCGGTCTGGAGAATGCTTGGGTGACGGAAAGGAAGCTGAAAGTGGTGATGAAGCCAGCAATCCACCAAACAGCCGTCCCCACAGCGTTCCCAGTGCCGCGTGCCCACTGCGGGTAAATCTCTGCGTTCAATGTCCAAGGCATTGCACCCATACCTGCCAACATTTCTCATTCTTCCAACTATCAGTCAAGCACATCTTGTGGACAGCGTAACCGGGCCCAAAGACGCAGATGAACAGCACAAGGCCGAGGAGAACCAGCCAGGAGTTGGGACTCGGGCAGTAGTCCAGAGCCCAGGAATACCCGCTCTCTCCCATCGCACAGGGTCCCACCAGCGAACGCTCCACACTTCCAGACACTGGCAGACAGCTTCCATTCACCCCACCTTCCTATCAATTCCCCATCCATCCCCACAGACGAAGCATAAAAAGAATGAAACCCATTCCCAACCGTGTGCTGGAAGCAAAAGCCACAGCCAGAGCTGGCAATGCAGTCCCCGCAGGTGGCTACACTGGGCAGGGCAGAACAGGTGTCATTGAATCCCCTGAGGCTCAGCACAGGCGGCGTGTCGGAGGCCACGAGGCTGAAGCCGATGCCGATCAGCAGGAGGGCGCCGGCGGACACTGGAAGAAGTTAGAGGTGAGGTTGAGGCCTTGAGGGAATGGAAGAGGGTAGTGGGTAAGGGAACAGGCCATGCTCACGAAGGCCCCGGGTCGTCGGCCCGCCTTCTCCACGATGATGACGGAGGGCATCTGGACAATGAGCAGCAGGACGAAGACCAGGACGGAGAGCCAGAGAATGGCCTGCTTACCTTCCACACCGGACATCTCCAGAATCGTTCCAGTATAGCCCCTGTGAAATGCTTTTTGGCGGAATTTCAGTTGGAGGAGGGGAAAGATGGCAACAGGATGACGCTGACAAGGGAGATTTGCTGGCAGACAAGGACCAAGGCGCCGACCAGCAGTGCTCTTCGAACTGGTCCTATGTTCAGCATGTGCATGAGCATGGAGCCACTGCCTGCTTTTGACGCCGATTGGAGAAAGGAGAGGGACTGAGGAAGGTGTGGTGACCGAAATCAGCCCTTTCCCTTTTCTTAGCGATGCAGGCGGCCTGGATTTCGTGGATCTCGGCGTCAGCAGCGGCGCGGCTTTGACGGAAGGATCGCATGGCTTCCGAAGCCTCCTCCCCTCGACCCACCTCCACCAGCCACCGTGGCGACTCTGCAGCTCTACTATGCTTCTTGACAAGAATGCGTACTCGCTTGCTATGACCCAGAAAACTTGCAGCATAATCTATGAGGAACTGATGACTTGTTATTGCTGGTAAAAGAGGCTGTATTTGGTTGGCGAAGAAGGGAGCAGAAACCGGGCATGAAGTAGAGGAAGGCGAGCTGGCCCAGAGCTGGCAGGAGGACGAGAGCCATGGCGTATCGCCAGCCGCCAACGGAGACATAGGAGAAGACGGCCGAGGCCAGGGAGGAGGAGGCGATGCCGGCGTTGATGAAGAGGGTGTTCGTGGTCGTCAAGCGACCCCGAATCCCCGCCGGTGACGTCTCCGCCACGTAGAGTGGGCTCACGGCCGAGGCAACTCCTTACAATAGACATTTTGTATCCAAATCGATGAATTAAATTTTAATTTTTTTTAATTTTTACATATCGCTGGAATCTATCAATTTCGATTTCATCATCTAAATCATTTTAGCTACACATGTTTTGACACTGGGCCATAAAATGTTCACAAAGCCCTGCTGTATTTCTTACTTTTTCGTCAACAAATCGCTTAGCAAATGTATTCCAACAATATGCGAGGTACCCATGCCGGCTCCTGCGATGAGGCGACCGATGATGATGAGTGCGGAGGAGTTGGCGACGGCGCAGACGATGCCTGCCACGGCGATGAGAATGGAGCTGAAAGCCAGGGCTTTTCGGCGTCCCCATCTATCCGCTATCAGCCCGTTGCCCAGGGCGAATATCGTCCCCGTCACTGTGTGGACGCTTACCTCCAAGCTTTTCCATCTCTGTCAGAATCAGCCTTCAGAGTCAGACAATACACAATCCAGCGGCCAGCTTAAAAAGGGCAGAAAGGTCTACGATAGCCTCTTGAACGGTGGCACTGCGGACGTTGAGGTCCTGTTTGATGTAGAGAACAGAGCCGCTCACCACCGTCAACTCGTAGCCGAAGCAGAAACCTATAGATGAACTGGGCAGCATATCGTTTGCTTGGGAGCGGTGAAAAGGCAACAAGAGAGGGAAGCAGCAAAGGCAGAGAGCCAAAAAAGCTTTGTTGCCTTCTCTGCTTCTTTTTTGTCAACCCTAGTGTCATCCATTGTCGCATAATTTTGCGCCATCTTAATTATCTGAATAGAAATGCAAAAGACTTAGAGAAGGAGCTAATTGCTTTGTTTCACAGGCCAAAAGGTGTTTGTTCTGTCTATCTCCATAGCGGCTATCTTTAATGCGCTTTTTTATTGCGCAGTTTCTTGGATATCATGTATTCCATTTGTAGCTATGTCTGCAGCGGCGGATGGAATTGAACGATCGTTAACACGAGAAAATATGTTTTAGCTGACAAAAATATTTTGTCCAAACGATTCCAAAAATTACGATGACTTCATACCAAAACAAGAGTTATCATCAGTTTTTGTATTTGTATATTAGGCTTTCTTCTTGCATTGAAAAGAACAAAATCGAACTGAAAAACTGAAAAATCCTCTAAGTTCATGTTCAAACCTTACCAAATGCAAACTTTCTTTTTTTATCTTAAAATTAGAAGAAATATCTGGTTACATTGGCAAGCCAAATTGAATCTATTTTCTCCCGATATTCGAATCTTCCAAGCAAAAATTTAAAGAAGTTTAAGCACTTGCAAATATATGCACAAACACCACCTGGATTTCGATTTGGCGTGCCTATGAAAACAAATAATGGTCTGTGAAAATGCCTAAACAAAATGCAATTGTCATAACAGCAGATTCCACAAGTGCGTATATTTTGCTCGGGGTGTTAGGATTACGGGAGAAAAGAGATTCAATTTGGCTTACCAGATATTACAGAAAATTTCAATTGTAGTTACTGCTAGAATCTATTTTGAATGCATTAGTACGCTTTTTTCTTCATAAAAAGGCTGTAAGCTGCAAACCCAAATTTTTGAAGGAATTTTTTGCTCTGTAACAAATGGTTTCGAAATGTAAAACAACCTTTGGCACATAAGTCTTGCCGAATTTTCTGAGTTTTAAAAAGCACTTACTTCGCCGCAGGACCAAGCCTGCCCTAACTGCGCAGCTTGTGGGCGCTTCTGTGTAGAATTGAGCTAACATTGGCAGAGTGAGTGGGGAGTGCAAGGATGGAGAGAGCAAAGGCTGCAATGGCGACGGAGGCAGATTCCTCTGCAAATGGCGGAATGGCTTCGGGACGGAAGCGAGCGGGGGACGATCTGTTGGGGGTGGCGACAAAGCGACGTCCGGTGGCCTCCGTTTGGCCGGCCAACTACGACGTCCTCTTCAGCCTCCCAGCTCTAGTCGCTGAGCAGACGCACTATCTGGCGCAAAACGTCTTCGAGACTCGCACCGCCAACGGTCTCAGCCTCACCTGGAACCTGCAACTCGTTCGGCACAATCACGGCGACGGCCAGAGCATCACCATCTTTCCCTTCCTCAATCGCCGCAGTCCCGCCCACGCCAAGCCTCGTGTATCGCTCCTTCAAGCCTCTCTCTGGCCCGGCAAGGAGCAGGCGAATGTTTGGGGCGAAAGGCACCTTTGCTCCCGCAGCTTCCCTGAGTCCAAGTTCCCGGAGGAGAGGTGGACGGGCATTTCTTTCCCGGCGGCGAAGATCCCACTAGGCCAGGCTCTCCAAGGCCAACTCAAGCTCTTCTTCAAGGAGGACTGGACTCTGGCCACCCTCCTCCGCCCACGCTCTCCTCCACAACCTTCTCCCGTCATCCACCAAATGCTGAGTCGGGTGAGCAGGTCTTTTCATGTTCATTAATCTCACTCGCATGAGTCTCACTTGAAGCTGAGTGATGGGAGTGAGACGTTTGGGCGAGTGGAGCTCCGCTGCTCTGGGGGCCACTCTCTTTGGGCCAATGTGGAGGTGCTGAGGCTGCGCTCCCAGTTCTTCGCCTCACTCTTCAGCTTCCGAGGCTGCTCCTCGGTTCTTCCTGCCTCCAATCTAGGATCCAGGAATGTCGTGGGCCCCCGGAGGGCCCTCCTGGGGGGGTCTAGGATAAAAGTACCCAGGACAAAAGTACCCCGGATAAAAGTACCCGGATAAAAGTACCCATGGATAGAAGTACCCCGGATAAAAGTACCCATGGATAAAAGTACCCAGGATAAAAGTACCCAGGATATAAGTACCCACAGATAAAAGTACCCACGGATAAAAGTACCCACGGATAAAATTACCCATGCACACAAGTACCCACAGATAAGAGTACCCACATATTGAATAGATACAAAGGTTGTAGACTGGATTGCCACCAGAAAAAAAGGTTCCTCTGCCTTCCTGTTTTGCGCAATCATTTTTTTCAATTCTGTGCAAACTATGTTTTTATCAGGTAACTTTTGGCTTTCTTTGCGTTCATTTTCTGACCAAGGCCATAATGGGAAGCATCACTGGAAGCAGGATGAGGACGAGGCTGAGGACGATTATGATTTCCTTCAGCCTGCTGCTTGCAAAGCTTCTATCAGCAGCAGCCGCAGCCTGGCCAAGGCCATCAGCAGTCCCAAGCCCACCAGCCTCCCCAAGTTCGCCAGCCTGCTCAGGCTGACTTCATATTCATGTAGGCTAATTTCCTTTTCCTGTTCATGTTGTGATGCATGTGTGATCGACAGTCATCCTATTTTTACTTCTATATATTTCCCTATTGCTGATTAGACTCTATGCTCATAACTTCAACTTCCTATCAACCTAAATAGAACTCCATGGATGGGTACTTGTAACCGTTGGTACTTTTATCCGTGGGTACTTTTATCCATGGGTACTTGTATCCATGGGTACTTTTATCCGTGGGTACTTTTGTCGATGGGTACTTTTATCCTGGGTACTTTTGGCCTGGGTACTTTTATCCATGGGTACTTTTATCTGGGGTACTTTTATCCTGGGTACTATTATCCTGGGTACTTTTATCCAGGGTACTTTTATCCTGGGTACTTCTGTCCGTTGCCCCTCCTAGGGAGCCCCTAGAAGGCCTCCCTGGGGAGCCCCTGAGACGGCCCCCTGGGGAGCCCCTGAGAAGGCCCCCCTGGGGACATTGTCAAATGTCTGGTTGACTTTGAGGCAGACGGGATGGGCCGACAAATGCAATTCCATACCCATACCTCATTTTTCATACTTTTTCACTCATTTTCCATATTTTTTCCCATATTTTCATACCTCCAGAATGTTTCACCTGATTTCTCAAAAATTTTACTAAAAAATTATCAAACTAACCACATGGGGTTGTGTATTGGACATTTCCGCTTCGAATGGTACCACTCGTTCCTAGTCGTTTTCATTTTTGGGGCCATCGATGCTAGTTTTATGAAAATAGTCAAAATTTGGTAATTTTTTGGTGGAATGAAAAATTTTTCATACTCATTCCTCAGGTATGAAAAATTTTTCTTACCCATTCCTTGGGTATGAAAAATTTTTTTTACCCATTCCTCGGGTATGAAAAATTTTTCTTACCCATTTCTCGGGTATGAAAAATTTTAGGCACTCATTCCTCGGATTTTTGACCGCGGAGCGGCCCGAAGGGCCGCTCCGCGGTCTATAGAGGTTACTAAACTTTTGTCCTGATATGTATATATATATATATATATATCTGGAAATGCTGGCCCCGGGCGAATTCTCAATGGATCTTGACAAACTTTTTTTTTCCTGAAAGGTAATGCAATTTTAGGAAGATCTGGAGGGGTGGAACCGGTTTCCGAGCATTTGAAACATTACTTTTTTGGGTAGAAAGGTTGCAAATTTGGGCATGCTGTAAAATGCTCAATTCTCAACGGATTTGGACAAACTTTTTTTTTCCTGAAAGGTAATAATATTTTAGGAAGATCTGGATGGGTGGAACCGGTTTCCGAGCATTTGAAACATTACTTTTTTGGGTAGAAATGTTGAAAATTTGGGTATGCTGTAAAATGCTCAATTCTCAACGGATTTTGACAAACTTTTTTTTTCCTGAAAGGTAATGCAATTTTAGGAAGATCTGGAGGGGTGGAACCGGTTTCCGAGCATTTGAAACATTACTTTTTTGGGTAGAAAGGTTGCAAATTTGGGCATGCTGTAAAATGCTCAATTCTCAACGGATTTGGACAAACTTTTTTTTTCCTGAAAGGTAATAATATTTTAGGAAGATCTGGATGGGTGGAACCGGTTTCCGAGCATTTGAAACATTACTTTTTTGGGTAGAAATGTTGAAAATTTGGGTATGCTGTAAAATGCTCAATTCTCAACGGATTTTGACAAACTTTTTTTTTCCTGAAAGGTAATAATATTTTAGGAAGATCTGGATGGGTGGAACCGGTTTCCGAGCATTTGAAACATTACTTTTTTGGGTAGAAAGGTTGAAAATTTGGGTATGCTGTAAAATGCTCAATTCTCAACGGATTTTGACAAACTTTTTTTTTCCTGAAAGGTAATAATATTTTAGGAAGATCTGGATGGGTGGAACCGGTTTCCGAGCATTTGAAACATTACTTTTTTGGGTAGAAAGGTTGAAAATTTAGGTATGCTGTAAAATGCTCAATTCTCAACGGATTTTGACAAACTTTTTTTTCCCTGAAAGGTAATGATATTTTAGGATGATCTGGAGAAGTGAAACCGGTTTCCGAGCATTTGAAACATTACTTTTTTGGGTAGAAATGTTGGAAATTTGGGTATGCTGTAAAATGCTCAATTCTCAACGGATTTTGACAAACTTTTTTTTCCTGAAAGGTAAATATATTTTAGGAAGATCTGGAGGGGTGAAACCGGTTTCCGAATATTTGAAACATTACTTTTTTGGGTAGAACGGTTTAAAAATGGGATATGCTGAGAAATGGCGAAATCTTAACGGATTTGGACAAACTTTTTTCCCCGAAAGGTAGTCAAATTTAGTAGGTAGTCAAGGGTAGTCATTGGCATGGAATTTTAAGCTGCTAAGGAAGTTGTGAGCTGTGAAGCTCCGCGGTCACCTATTGCGCTCTGCGCCATATACTTGTTTCAGAATAAATTGACCCAAGAAGACCCAGAATAATGCAAAAACTGCATATACAGGTTGCAATGAGTTGCTAGGATGAGGTAGAGTCAATATCATTCATGTTCAGGTTTAGGCAAGATATGCTATCCAGATGAAATGGTCTGACCCTTAACTACGTACTTAGTGAAAATTAAGATTGGGATATTAAGAAATCGAAATTTCCAATTCGTGTCCAAAACTCACAATCTGGGTATCAATTGAAAGCTAGCAATGCAATGAGTGCGGAAATGAACTTTGCTTGGCCAATTTTCAATTAAAATTCAAAAAAAGTAGGCACCCAAAATTTGAGGTATGGGTATGGAAAATGAAAATGTGGAAAATTATATTTCCACTCATACATCGAGTTTTTTCAGGGTAAATTGCTAGGCATGCTAGGCTACGCTTCGGGGCCTCCACACCCATGCCATTGGCCTCTGGAGCTCTGACTGCCCTGCCCTTCATGGTATGGATTGTTTGTCAGTGCTGTGATGAATAGTGATCAGTTGATTGTTGGATGTTCATATTTTGCAACTTTGGATTGTTAAAATGCACCTTTTGTCCATTTTTGGAAGTCCGTTTTTTCCATCCATACCTGGCACTAAACGCAAAAGCTTGCAATGCATATAAAGCTGTCGGCAACTGAAAGCAAAAATGAAGCGCTTGAAATCAAATGTCTTCTGATGCAAAGCAACAAAACTCCAACGACAAACCAGGCAAAAAATAGATCTGAGACTGTAGAAGAGGGACTTCAAGGTCAAAGATATGGGTTGGCGTTTAAGCCTTGGAAAAAACGAGGATGTTCAAAATGGCCATTGAGGATGATGGTAGCGATGGTCTTGCGCAATGCCACCTCATTCTCCACCTTGTAGGCTTTCGTCTTCAAGATGAAGAGATTGAGGTAAACATGGATTGGGAGGGGCTGCAAGGAACCTTTTCGCTGAACAGGAGGATGATGAAATAGGCAATCGCCAAAATGCCGCATCCATTCCGAGGCCGCACTGCTTTCACGTCTGAAATCCGGGCACACTGCTGGGGCGTCACGGGAGCGTAGACGAGATCCACCTGTTCCAGGGTCAGATTGAGGAATGGAAATTTAAGTATGGAAAATTAAAGGAACCTCAGCAGGTCTGATTCCCAGGTAAGCAGTGCCAACGCTCTGGCAGAGGTGGAGTAGGGCAGGGGCATCACGCTTGACAGTCTTCCTGTTGAACATGGAGTCAATGACGGTGATGCGGTTGGGGAACTTGGCGATGTTGCTGACTCCCATGCTGGTGATGGCGACGGTGTGATTGGTGATGGAGCAGGTGATAAACTGCAGGAAGGCATCGCAGCGCTGGGCAGCCTTGATCTCCTCGGGGTGAGTGGAGATGTGAGCAGTGGGGAAGAGGCCATAGATGCGAGGGCACTGCGTACGGATGATCTGGGACACCAGGTCCAGGGCATCGGTGCCGATCTGTGTAGTTGGCTGGCAGACTTCGACGGCAATTCTCTCCTTCTCCTCCTGGCTGTTGGGGTAGAAGAGGAGCTGGCTGATTGGAGGCTGGAAGGAAAAAGAGGGGTATGAAAAACGAGGAATGAAAATTGAAGGGGTACCTCCAACAACAGAGCAGCACGGGCATCTTGGGCAGAGATGTCGATGGAGGCGCAGGTAATATTGCCAAACAAGGTAATATCAGCAGGTAATATTGCCCTGCCTTTGCGGCAGGCGGCCTGCGGCTGCGCAAAAAGCATTCCTGCAGTGCATAGCAGCACAGAGTAGGCGTCGTATAGACTTTGGGAGGGGCATTTGGAGGGGAGGCTTGTTGTCAAGCAGTTCGCCAGTGCAGCTGTGCTTCTGGCCGCTTTAAAGCTGCAAGTGTGAAGAGCAGCGATGCGATGGAGAGGGAGGAGGAGCTCCTGGGCCGCAGCCAAGGTGAGGAACCAGTCCTCCGACACCTGCCGCCCCCCCCTCCCTCCCTTTCTCACCGACTATCAGCTTCCCGTTCACTGTTGCTCAAATGTGGGATTGGAAACAAACTCCGCCAGAGCAACGGTCACATGTTTAAGTTGCTAAAGCAGTGCAAGAATGGCACAGCTTTTTGGTACACAGTGAGACTGGTTGGATGCTTCGCTCGGCGCCGCCAACGACATCCCCACCGCCAACCTTGACGACCTGGACCAGCACGGCTTCATGCTGCGCAGCTCTGCCAAGGCCAACTAAGTATCCTATCCTCAGCTATGAGGAGAAGGACTTAGCCAGCTAGAAGCAGTGCGAAACCAGCACCACCTCACTGCCCCATGCCTCTTCTTCTAGTTCTCCAGTGAGCACGCACTGTGCACACAAGAGGCTAGACTGAACAGGCAGCGGCTTTCGCAGGACCCCCTTTATCGACCCGAAGGGTGTAAAGTGGAGGCCCTCCCCACCCCCCAACTCCCCCCAAGCTATGGGAGAGACGGCATTACAGGGCCGAGCCCCCTGCTAATGAGTGGCTACCTGCCACACCCTTCCAAGTGGCCCTCACCAAAGGGCAATCCAAGCCGCCTCTACTTGGAGAGGAGCCCGGGACGCATCTCACCTTTACTCCCCCGACGGGAGTGCCTGCCTCCATTTCGACCCCTCCCTCGGCCCCGTCTGGACGAGGATCTGCCCTGCCTCTCCTACATTGCGACGGCAATAGGAGAGGATTGGGAGGGCACGCAAATCCCTGCCCCTGACGAGCCCGCATATTCGTCGCTTCAGGCCCAGTTGTGCGAGCTGGGCCTCCCAGCAGGCGGGAGGAGAAAGGAGTCCCACGAGCAGCCCCCAAACGTACACTTGCAACACTCAAGAGGAATCGGCCCCCTTTCCTGCGCCCGCTCTCTGCGTCAAGATTAATGACACCCCTGCCTCCCCTGAGGCACGCACACACCCTCCGCCCGCACTTCACCTGCCGCTCATCACTCAAGGAGCCACCTTCAACGCCCCGCACTTAGGACGATCAAGTCCCCCCCATCAACGCCACATCAGCGTCAACCGGATCACACTACCCGTCTCCCTTTACACACTTCTTTCCCTGCCCCCTCCTCCCCACCCGTCACCTCACACCTCCCCAGCTCCCTCCGCATCAGGCGCTTGGGCCTCCCTGGACGGAGAGACAAATGAGGCCGGAGAATGGAGAGCTGCCCGAGCAGAACAAGGCACATACCGCCGCTGCCACCTGGCCCCCTCTCTCCCTTATCCGCCCCCGTCTCCCCCTCACCCCCCCCCTCTCTTCCCCTCTCTCCTCCACTCTTTGGGCCCCTCAAAGGAGAGCCGGAATAGTTCGGGAAGCCCTGCACCCCCGTCCCCTCACTGCCCCCTGTCGCCCTCACACCCCTTCCCCTCCCCTTCTATCGGCCCCTTATCAATCTCCCTCCCCTCCTCGCTGTACGATACAACGCCAGCAGCCCGTCCGGCAACTGCACGCACACCCACACCTCCTACTACCCTCACACCACACTGGAAAGAGGGTAGACCCAAGGCAGCCCAGCCAGCCCAGTCATTCGCTCTCTGCCCTCCCTCTTGGCTCTTATCCTCCCTTCTCCCTCACACGTTTCCCCTCCCACCATGCCGAAGCTCGCCGAAGGCAAAGTTTTGACTCTGGAAGAGCTGGAGAGGGAAGCTTCTGAAACCCCTCTTAGGTCTCGCGAGTCATCCGCTCCCCCTCCTAAGCAACCCAGAGGCCTCCCCCCTCCCCCACACGGCCTCTCCGTCTTCAACTGCAAGAGCACCGTCGTCGTGCCGCAAGAGAAGCCGCGCCCCGCTCATCGGCGCACCAGTTCGGGAGAAGACAGAGCCAGACACCCAAGAGAACGCTGCTCTGGAGACCAGGTGAGTCCTCAACTCTCACCTCCTCCCTTGCCTGTCTGGTCTGAGCCCCGCTTTGTCAACCATTCCTTAGTGCCTCTCCCTTCCCCTCCAAGGCCTCCCAGGCTGGAGGAGGAAGAGGAAGCCTTCTCGGGTTCCAAGCCACTTCAACTCCCTCACGGGATAGAAGGGGCCTCTGGATCAGCGAGCGTCCTTTCCTCGCCTCCTTTGATGTCCTTGAGACTAGAAGCGGCAAAGAGAAAGGGACGAGGACCCTTATTGCCTCCTCCGAAGCTATTCCAGCTAGGAGTGGCAAGGGGAGGTTGTCAAAGTAAAATCAGCTTGTTGACAATGACTCCTCCTACCGACACGGCCAGAATTGATCCTGACTATAGGAGTTCTGCAGCCTATGTCACAGGAGAGTCTAGCTCACAAGTTGAGAGGTTGCAAAAGACTTGCGCAGCGCAAGCTTGCCTCCTAGCCCGTCTTGGCCAGCCACTCAGATCCTCCTGCGGATCTCCTCACTCCCTTCCCTCATCTGCCCCCCTTGAATGTCGGCTGAGACAATGCCTGGAATTCAAGGCCAGGGCCAAGGAACGGGACGAGGACGTTCAATCACTGAGGAAGAGAGTGGAGGAGTGCGAGAAGCAGCGCAAGGCTCTCAAAAGGAGGGGGAAGGAAGCAGAGGCCAAGAACAGGGAAGCAGTGGAGGAAGCGAGGAAGGAGGCAGAGAAGAAGGCAGAGAAGAAGACGTCCAAGCTCGCCCAGAAGCTGAAAGACTCCAAGCAGCGAGAGAAGGAGCTGCGGGAGTGGATCCAGGCAGCAAAGCAGAGCGACTGCTTCCTGTCGGTGGAGGACAGGGAGAAGATGGACACGGCCGTCTTCCTGGCGGAGCGCATGGCGCGCTTCCAGGAGGCCGGACTCAAGGCGCAGCAGCTGGTGCAATCCATCAATCACCAGCTGAGCAACCAGCTCTACGCCCAGTTTCTGCCAAAGAAGGGAAACAGCCGCGAGTCGCCTAAGTCACGGTCCATCTCTCCTTCCCTCTTACCCACTCACGCATTCCTCTCTTCTCAACTCTGAACGACTCTTGATTCTGCTTGCGGAAGAGAGAAGTTCTAGTGAGAAAGAGGACTCCGCAGAAGAATTGCTGACGGAGGGAGAAGAACAACCGACTACCTCTGCTCGTCTACAGTAGCCGCCACCAATGCCCCTCTCCCCTCGCACCACATTACACACCTCAACCTCCCTCCACCAATCAATGCCTACCCCTTTTCTATCCTCCCTCCTTCTTTACACCCTCAAATGCCACTGTAATCATCTTTCGCTTCCGTACCTAACGAATTGGCAACAATGAAATTAGTACGCGGAAAAGCGAAAATGCAAAGCAGAAGAAAGGAGAAGAAAGCAAGAGCATGGGCAGATTTTGGGAACAAGTTAGACTTGTCTCAGACTTAGGAGAGTGCGACATCTATCCGGACTCAGTTTTTGGACTCGTGTCCCTGAGATGAAGCTATGACTGGGCTTAGGGACTGTAGTGGAAGAGACAGACAGTCCAGTGGCCGTCCTGGAGGAGGCCACGGGCTGAATGGCTGGTGAAGAGCGAGAACAGCGCTTCACCTGCAACCTCTGCCACAACTCCGAGACCCAGTACAGAGAGATCGGCTGCTCCCACTGCAGCACCGCCTTCTGCTTTGACTGCGCCAGCGCGCATATGGAGCGAGACCTGCACGGGAACCAGATCCTCAACATCGCGGAGCTCTGCTCCTTCTTCCTGGACAACACCGGCTCCAGCTACCTCTGCCGCAACTGCTGTCCGAAGCTGGGCAAGGGATTGCCATGGATTCCAGTTCTGCATCAGCTGTTGATGCAGGGCATCTTCCACCCCGACAACGTTGCCATCATCCTGCAGATGGTTCTGTACCAGTCCCCGGAGATGCTGCCGCAGATCCAGCAGAACTGCATGGACATCTACAACACCGTCTGCGGTGTGCTTGGTTTCTCGGCTTCAACGCCGCCGCCGCTATCCAAGCCAATTCAGACGCCCTCACTGCAGCTCTTCAACCCAACTTCCTTTCAGCGACCCCCCACCATCTCCAACACCTGCCATACAACACCAGCCTCCGAGGGAGCACCTTCTTCAACCACGGCGGAACTGCCTACAGCGCCTTCATCACGCAACCAGTGGCGTACGGCCACAGAGTTCCCGTCGCACAGCCTCTCCCAGTCTACGGAGTCCCGCCAGAGCCAGCCAAGCCGCCAAGAAAGCGAGCATCAAGAAAGCAAAGCCTCGGCAGAGCATCAACAGCTTTTGACGAACCTGAGGCACTGCAAACAAGCCATCGCAGTGCTGGGCGGAAACATCGAACACCTGGCCCTGCAGGACCCACGGCTACAACCTTGCCTAGCACAACTCTCCCAACTCCATCGAACCCACCGCGTCCTGGCACTAGCAGTGGGGAGTCTCTCCTCCCCGCCGTCAGAGGGCCAGGAAGCGGCGCAACATCACCAACCCTCAGCGCTGCCAGCCAGCCAGGAGCTATTGGCGCTACCCGCGGCCCCCCTACCACCCTCCCAACCGACGGACCAGCAATTGGCTCTGCCCTCCAGTCAGCAGCAGCTAGCACTGCCAGCCAGCCAAACGATGCTGGCCCTTCCAACGCCGCCCAACCAACCAAGTTCCTACTCCTTGCAGCAGCAGCTCGCCTTGCCAGCGACGCTGCCGAGACTGGCGATTGAGCACGCAGCAGCAGCTCACTCAACTCCCGTCCTTCCCCAACCCTCTGACCTCCATCCCAACTACACAGTGATGATGCCTAATGGAGGGAGCCTGCAAGGGCAACTGGTGCCCTACCTCCAGCGACCGGAGGCCTACCGCCCCCAGCCAGAGACTCCGCAGACTCCCCTTGCCATCACCTACCCGCAGCCCCCGACGGACGGCTTGTCCCAGGCCCTCGCCATCCCCAGCAATTCCCCCGTCTACTACCCCGAGCCCTGCGGACCCGCCGTCACTCAACAGCCCGACACCTTCCTTCCCGTCTCCATCCCCTACTCTCTTCCTGCCCCCGGCACCGCTCTTCCCATCTCTCAGCAACCTGCCTACCCCACGGCACCGCAACACCCTACTTCCCTTCCCCTCACCCCCGCCTCTTCATCTCGCCCTCAGATTCCGCACAATCTCCGCCTACCCTTCCAACACTACTACTCGCCCTTTATCCGCGCAGAGCCTACCGATTCGCTCACCGAGATGCAAGAAAACCTGCCAGAAGTCGGCGTGACGGCTGCCACGCATGACGTGTCCATGTCCAGAATGGATGCGAGCTCAGTTCGGCTGCCGAATTCGACGATGGAGGCCACCCAGCCGATGCAGTCGGTGGACAGCGCCCAGTTGACGCAGCACATGCCCTCCTACCACGGAGAAGAGCATGCCGAGGGGCCTCAGAGCCAAAGCCAAACCGAAGGGCCTCAGCGCCACCATCGCACAGCCGAAGGGCTACAAAGCCAGCCAGCCAGCAGCTTCCAGAGCTGCTACTACTCCATCGCCGGGCCTCAGGGCCACTACTACTCGACGATTGGTCCCGGCCAACGGCCGGCGACGCCGATGGAGACGTCACAAGGACGTCTGCAGAGCCTTCCACAAGCGGAAGCACGGCCGCCGCTGCCACCGCAGCGGCCTCCTTCTCCACCGCCGCAACCGCCACCAGGAGATCCAGGGGCTCCCTCAGAGCCCTGCCCAGAAGGCTTCTACGCCTACGGAGAGAGAAAGCCTCTCCACCCTGCAGCACAGCTGGGCCGCCATTTGGAACCTCCTCCATCCTCTGCCTACCGGCCCTCCACTCCTCATCCACAAAGCAGAATCATGGAGGACATGGAGGTCAGCGCCTCATTTGCCTCCGCCTGCGGACACACTCTGCAAGAGCTGGAAGCGGCGCGGAGGGTGAACGAGGCAGGAGGAGACGGCCGTCCGGCAAAAGGGCCGCACTGTAGCCAGTTCCCGGCGGACTGGCGGAACGACGCCTGCCAGCACCCAGGACAGACAATCCCGTTGCCTCCTGGGCCTCCTCCGAGGCCATCCTCCGTCCCCCCGCCTGGGACCTTCTACCAAGTCCCCGCCGCCCAGCAACAACAGCAGCAACAGCCATGGCACCAGCAGCAATGGCCCCGTCAGCCTCTGACAACTCAGCTGCCTGCCCACCCTCTGCCGGGAGCGCCGCCGCTCCTACCGGCGCAAGTCCAAGTCGGAGGGACACACCTCAATGCGCCAATGCCGCAACACTTCCAGTTCCAAGGACAAGCTTGGAACCAAGCCGCACTGGCGCAGACTCCGGCCCCATTCCAGGCGCAGCCGATCTACACCCAGATCCCCTTCTGCCCCACACAAACGCCTCTCATTCGCCCCCCACACCCCTCCCAGTTCCAACAGGACCTAGGACAGGTGGGGAGGGCTGTGGAAACTTTCCTTCCAGAGAGACGACAGGAGGCAGAAGCGGCGCCTACGGAAGCCGAACACGTCCATCCACCCCGGCCATCAACGGCCCCCCTACGACTCCCTCCGCCCCCGCGAGATCCCCCGCCGGCACCTCCAGTCTTCCTCCCTGAGGGAGCGAGAGAGAGGGAAGGAGGAAGACCGGCGCCCCCACAGCCTCAGCCGGCCCCAAGACAAGCTGCTCCGCCGCAGGCGCAGCCTCAGCCGGCCCCGCAACAAGCTGCTCCGCCGCAGCCGGCCCCGCGACAAGCTGCTCCGCCGCAGGCACAGCCTCAGCCGGCCCTGCAACAAGCTGCTCCGCCGCAGGCGCAGCCTCAGCCGGCCCAGCCGCCCATGGCCCCGCCGAACCCTCGGGCACCCCATCACCCTCCTCCGGCCCCAATGACGCGGCCGCCACCGCCGCTGGCGCATCTACAGCCTCCGCTGCTGGCTCCGCCACAGCATGCTCCTCCGCCACACCCGCCTCTACTGCAACCGCCTCAATGTGGCTTCGTGCCTCCGCCGCAGCAGTATGAGCAGGTGGCTGCGCCTCAACCTCACCTGGTCCAAGGACCCCAGGGACCCGTCTACTACGAAGCGGCCCCGGCGCAAGGCATACAAGAGCCCTCGATGGGCCAAGCCATGACGCAAATCGCCGCAGCCTTCGTTCATCAGCAGGCCAGGGCCAGCCTTCCCAAGTTCCAGCTACCAAAGTTCAAAGGGAACCCGCTGGAATACAACCGCTGGCGGAGCCTCTGGAACAACATCGTGCAGCAGACGCCGATCACGGCGACGGAACAGATGCTGATGCTAGCGGACGCGTTGGGCGGACAGGCGGCCAACATCCTCGCCCTCTACTCCGGCGACCCCAACAACGTGAACCTCATCCTCAACAACCTCGACCAGGAGTTCAACAACCCCTCGCTGCTTATCAGCACTGCGAAGGAGCACATCCAAGTTCTCCCTCGCGCCAACCAAGCCAACCTGAAATCCTTCGTGGACACCCTCAAGGCGAAGTACCACTTCTTGACGGACACGTGCCAGCTGGCCGACGCCACGCTCCTGCACCTCGCCCCCATCGTCTTCGAGAGACTGCCCACCGAGATCCGCTCCAGACTCCTCAACCGTCTGCATCCTCTTCAGTCCCATCAAATCTCCCTCCATCACCTCATACCCCTCCTGGAGCAAGAAGCGGAAAACGTGCGCCTGCAAGAATCCCTGCTTCCTCCTCGATCCAAACGAGGAGGCAGCAAATCCAAATCCGGCCCCTCCCTCCTCACGGCCGGAGCTGCGATTGCCAAGGACACGGAAATTCTGCAAAAGGAATCGCCGCAGTCTACGAGCGATGCAAGGAAGAAGCAGTCCAAGGACAATAAGAAGGACTTCTGCCCCTTCTGCGACGACAAGCACCAGCCCACCCAGTGCACCCTCTACACCACCCCCACAGCCCGCAAGAACCAGATCTCTAAGCAGGCTCGCTGCTATCGCTGCCTGGGAAGCGGACACTTGGCACCCTCCTGCAGAACTCCCTTCGTCTGCAACGTGTGCCAAGAGCGGAACCATCACACCGCCCTCTGCTTCCAATCTAATCCTCCAAACCCCTCCAACCCACCCTCCTCTCCCAAGCCGAGGCCCCGGAGGAAGGAAAGCACCCGACAAAAGGGCAACAAACAAGCGACATCCAGCAACTCCTCCTCCTCCTCAACGACGCTGCGCTCATCGCCTCAAAAGCGCGCGGACTCTGGCATCCAGCCCCCCCCCGCCCCGTCCGCCGCCCCCCCCCCCCCCCCCCCTCCGCTCCCCCCCCCCCCCCCCCCCCTTTTCTCGGCGGGTGGAGTCAGTCGTCAGACAAGGGAGTAAAGAAGAGCGGAGAGCCGGTAGCGATCGTCGAGAAGCAAACGACGAGGAAGGATGAAGCGGAGGAGAAGAAGGTGGAAGAGATGGAGTGGAAAGAGCGACGAAGCCAAGAAGCCGAAGAGCCCAGCGGCAACGCCAACATCGACGCCCCCTTTGCCCCTCCAGCCACGGAAATACAGACGGAGAAATCCGGCCAATCCCCTTCCCATCACCCTTCAGACACGGGAAGAAAGGAGCACGATGAAAGGCCGGAGGGAGAATCATCAAGGGAGCGATCGTTGTCTTCCATGACAGCATCCACAGGTGAGCTGTATGGGAAGGCGCCGCTGATGCTGAACTTCACGGCACAGCTTCACGCTGGCGACGGAAGCTTCTCAGAGGCAGCCAACTGCCTGCTCGACACCGGCTCCCAACTCACCACCATCACTCGCGCCATCGCCACCGCCCTCAGTCTCCGTCTCAGAGGCCGCAAGACGATCAACGTCGGAGTCTTCGGCGAAGGAGAGAGAAGGAGGATAGTGATGGACCAGGCGCTGCTGACACTGGAGATGGAGAACGGATTCATGATGACGCTGGTGGCGTGGGTCGTGGAGAACGACATGAGCGCTGCCATGCTGATCGGCCCCACCTTCGAAGAGGAGAAATGGGACCGCCTGCATGAGCAGCACCCGGACATCCTCAACATGCCGCCCAGGGACTGCGCCATCAACTACCACGTCGACCTCCTCCTCGGCGTCCAGGACGTCGCCTGCATCCTAGCCGACGGACTGCAGAACGCCACCACTCTCACTCCTTCACTCATCCTCCTCCATTCCCCAGCAGGAAAACTCCTCATGGGCACCGGCCAGTCCGCGCCTGCCGACGAGGAGGAACTGACAGGATCAGTGCTGATACTGGGAGTGGGCGCGAACGGAGACAGAAACGGAAGGTTGCCCGCCGACTGGAAAGACACTGAGACGAGTGAAGAGGAGAGCGAAGAATCAGAGGAGAGCGAAGAGTCGGAGGAGAGTGATCTCTCCTTCGACAAAGAAGCAGCACGTTCCCTGAGCCTACGATGAAGAGGACGAGGCCCCAGGACGAACGACAAATGGCGCCGCCAGCGGCCTCCTACTCCACCTCCTAGGATGCACTGCCTCCTCCCTCCCACACTTCATGGCGACAGACTCAGCGTCAATCTTCTCTCCCCTGACCCCTACTTTGAAAGAACCGCCCTGAGACGCGCAGGTCTACGAGGAAGCGGCTATGAGGCCGCACGGATCCAGGAGAGGAGAGGAGACGAGGAGGAAGAGAGAGAGAACGATGGAGAAGAAGAAGAGGAGGACATCTGGGACCGCATGTGGCGAGTCCTCAACCTCGCGGAGATTGGCGGACGCGTCCTACACAGCCTCTCCAGAGGCCACCCCTGCCGCCTTCACATTCCACACTGCACGTTCATGGGAGAACTGGACCTGCAGAAGACGGTGGGCCTCAGACCATCCAACAGAGAAAGCAGAGGCTGGACGTTCGCAAAGGAACAAGAACACTGCCTCCCCTACAAGCACTACCAGGTGATCACCAGAACGGAGTTCCGGAGGCTGCCGCAGATGACGAAGACTCTGTGCCATCTGAACATCACCTGCCAACCGACCAACTCCAAGGGCTTCTTCAGCTGCCTTCACCTGTTCCTCCGGGCAGCCGAAGCACTGGAGAAACTCGAGCTCAGGCGGATGAAGCCATGGATTTGGGACGCCTTGCCCGACACCCTGAAGGACTTCACCTACTGGAGAGGGAGGTTGGGCGGGTGCCTGAAGCTCAACCTCAAGGCCCTCTGGTGCGCCGAGTTACTGGAAGTCTCCGTGGAACACCTGGCGCCCAATCTCCAAACACTGGAGATCTACGGAGGTCAAGAAATGGCACCCTCTCCAGCCCAATGGCACCACTTCAAGAATTTGCGCCGACTCGAGAAGCTCTTCATCAGAGTAGGTGCTGATAGACATCACTACTTCGATGGAGGATGGACGACGCCCCTACCGCAGCTGGTGACCCTGGAGTTCGCGCACCAGGACAAGCTGGACATGCTGAACCTGGGCAAGCTGACGCCAAACTTGCGGCATCTCAGCCTCCCAGAAGTCCACGCCCCAATCTCTGGCTCCCTCTCACTCTGGGACCTCCTTCCGCCGAACTTGGAGAGGCTTGGCATCCAGCGCATTGAGGGCCTCGGCAAATTCTCTGCCAAGAACTTCCGCATTCTTCGAAAGCTTCAGCGACTGGAGCTGGGAGAGGCTCATGAAGACCTGCCGAAGCTGGCACCGAATCTGAGAGCGGCCAAGCTGAACATGGTCCTCACGCCGCTCCCAGCCACCCTGTCCAAGCTGTCCCTCAACTGTAGCTTCCGCGTGGAGTTCGCGGAGCTACAGAAGCTCCTGCTAAACCTCCCCCATTTGACGCACCTGGAGCTCTACTACTGCGACTGGGAGAACGGCAGACGCCCGGAGCACTTCAAACTGCTGTCGCGGCTCCACTCCGTCACCCACCTCAGAACCGACCCTGCCACCTTCCGGACCCTCTGCCTCCCCATCTCATCACCGCTCGCCTACATACCTCCCTACGCTCGCGTCGGACTTCTACCGCCCAATCTCCAGAGCTTCTACCTCTGCTACTCTTCACCCTTCACCTACATCTCTGGATGGAAGGAGGACATCAAGCGCTACTTGGGCGGGACGTCGCTAGCGCAGTTGGCCAAGGCGATGAAGAACGTGAGGTTCCCGTTCACGCTCGAGATCAACCGCAACATCCCCCTCAACAAGATGACCCAAATCCTCTGACAAAAACACTACGACAAGCCCAAGGACCTCTCCATCAAACAGTTTGTCCTCCCCAAGGGCTACTGCCGCTACGTGTTTTCCAGCCAAGAAGTGGAAGAGCAAGAGAGGAGGGAAAGGCAAGGAGATGAAAGTCCAACTTCCACTCAGAAGCTGGCCGGTAGCGGAAGGGACAACAAGGAGTCGGAGATAAGGGAAGGGAGCGCGGAAAGTCGCAAACGTAGCAACGAAGATAGCGACAGCGACAGTCCTCCACCTTCTCCGCGCCAAAAACCCCTTCTCACTGCCGCACAGAGCAGAAGACTGAGCGTGATGCTGGGCATGCTGGTGATGACACTGCTCCTGCCCTGCGTCTCCACCGCCGCCCTCGCCGACACTCGCCCACCGCCGCTCCTCCAATCCGCCATCCATCTGCCACCCTTATCCCCTCCTCATCCCTCTCCCACTACCAGCCAACAGATCCGAGCGCAACTGACCGAAGGACAGCGACATCGGAAGGATGTGGAAGTGGCGCCTCCTAGAGGGATCAAGTTCCAACTCTGTCCCCATCATCATGGAGGAGGGCGCCCCTTCATTCTCCCCGAGTACACCCGCGACTGCACCGTCTATGCCAAACCCACTCCCCTCTCCTATCACCCAGTCAACCTCTACCTTCCCAAACCGTCTGGACCCAGTGTGCCAGCCGCCAGATGCACCCTGGAAGTCACCATCACCACCACCCGCAATGACGTCTTCAGGCACTTCCTCAACTGGGGCAACTCCAACCCCTCCGAGTTCCAGAGCGTCCCCGCCCACGAGTGCCAGAGAGCCTGGAAGAACAAGAGGTTTCGAGGAGTGGAGCTGGTGCAGCTGGGTCATCGCATCTGGTCCACCAACCAAACGCTGCACTTCGAGTGGCCCTGCTGCTTCAAGACCTACAGCTACCAGACCACCAATCTCTTCCTCACCGAGGGCTCCGTCTACGCCTCCCACAACGCCCTCACCACAGACCTCGGCGGCCTGGACGGATGCCAGGTGGACAAGGAGAGCTGCGTGAAGTCCACCTACTCCATCGTCTGGGACGACGACCCCATCTTCACCTACTGCCCCTTCTCATTCTTCGGCACCTTCAGAGGAGATGTGATGGGTGACCGAGTCCAAGTTCCCCACCTAGCCACCACTTTCTCCACCTACAAGCCCCTACCCAGCTTCCCTTACAACCAGTGGGGAGAGAGGTGCCTGCCGAAGGAGGTGCAACTGTCGCACGAAGGCGTGGCCATCCTCATCAACTACACTGCCCAGACCGTGGACGACTACCCAGGACATCGCCCCGCCCCACAACCCGTCCGACCGCGCCCCTCCAGATCACCGCTTTCACCACCACCTCCTCCCACTCAACCTTCCCTCCTATCCTCTCCACCCAAGGCACCGACTGTATCCAGAGCTCAGCGGACATCTCCCTTCCTTCAACCAACCGCCAGCCACGACTCCGCCTTCGACGAACACGACCCGGAGTACCTCGCCATCTTCGATGGCGTGGAGGCAGACTATGCAGAAGGAGACGCCAGAGTGGCCGAGATCGTCGAGAAAGAGCTGGCCAAGGAGAAGAAGAGGAAGAGGGAAAGATTCGAGATGGTCCTGGCCTTCAAACAGCGGAAGGCCACTGCACGACACCAGAGATGGCAAGAGGTGAAGAGAAGACAACAGTTGAGTGAGATTGAAGAAGAGGACAAGCCGAGGGAGAAGCGAGAGAAGAGATCACTCTCTGAGGAACGACAGAGACGGGAGTGGAGGGCCTGGCTGGACTCACAACCCAAGGCCTTCCTTAACCGAGACCCTGCTCCAGCCTTCCTCCACGCCAGCCAAGTGAGAGATCAGAAGAAAGGACAGACGTCGAGCGGCGCCCGCCTGCCTCAGCCTCCATCGGCAGCCTGTCCTCCCTGGAACTACGACAAAGACGAGAGAACCAACGACATCCATGCTCGACTCCAAAACATCGAGAACTGGCCTTCTCAGCATGACCCCATCGAGAGCAAGCTCCACTACATCGTCGACGAGCTGGTGGACATGATGGAGAAGCTGAACCTGAAGGAGGAGCACAGGATGTGCGTCATGGAAGAGCACCAGTACCAACTACTGCAACAGCTGTTCTTCATGAGCCCGACGAACGGCCTGAGGGCCCTGACCAGCCATCAGGATCTGGCGGCGGAGGTCAGGGGCTCCGCCATCTACGTCTCCAAGTGCGTGGAGGTGCAGGTGGACGCCGTCTACCCCTTCCACCAGATCCGTGGCGGAGACACCTGCTACGCCTTCATGCCCGTCCGCCTGAACACCGGAGAAATCCTGTTCCTGCCAGACGGAGCCGGCAACGACCTCACCCATCACAGCCCCCACATCAACTGCGACCTGGTGACGCCCTTCCAGTTCGTCGGCCCCCAGACCAAGGAGGAGGTCAGCGCCTTCTTCGTCAAGCTCACTCGAGGCTCCTTCGCCACCTACCTGCAAACACCCTTCCTTCCCCACCTAGCTCCAAACATCAGCTACGACTCCCCGGTACTCTTCAATGCAAGACTGATGCCACCCTTCGCGGCGATGATGACCTACGCCGCCGGAGAGCCAGTCATGGAGAGGAAGCTGGACGGACTCATCAACTACACCAGCCAGCTGTCCATGGACCCGGTGGGAGTCGTGCAGGAGATCGAAAGCTACGGAAAGGCGACAGGTGGAGTGGTGGGAGTTCTGTCGGAAGGAGCGAAGAGCATGGCGAAGCGGACGCGAGTGGAGACCCACAAGCTCACCACCTCCATCATCAAGCCCGTCATCATCGTCATCAGCGTCGTCCTTGCCTTCGTGGCCGTGGCCGCCGCTGCCGCCTTCCTTTGCTGGTCCTCCCAGTACACAGACTGGGGAGTACGAGCGAGGGCGAAGATGGCGGAATGGAAGATCAGCTTCTTGGACACGGCGATTGGAAGGAAGCTAGCCCAGTGGATCCCAAAGAAGGAGACCGTGAACGACCTCAACTGGACGCTAGCAGAGAGCCTGCCCTTCCAGCAGATTCCACGCACCCTGTCTCAAGGCACCCTGGCCCCGACCGTGGCTGAAGGAGGACGACTGGAACTCCAAGACCCCAGCCCCAACATCTCCCCAGACACCAGCCAAGAAGTAGAGGAAGGGCGGAAGGAGGAGCGAGGACGAGATCGGCGACGAAGCTGGCACAGTCAATCTCCGGCTGCTTCATCCTCTGTCTCGGCTATCCGCATCCCTGCATGCATCTTCAGGCAGGGATCCAGCACCTCTCTCCGACGCTCTACCTCACGCACGCCTTCGACGTCGAAGAACAAATGAAGACCCTGAACCCACCACCCTTCCTACTCATTTATTTGTGCTTCTTCCTTTCGCCTGAGCTAATCTTCAACCGCTTCCACCCACTTCCCCGTAGAACTTAGGATACCCTCTCCTCCATAGCCTCGACGCCTTCAAAGTGATTTGATTCCTCCCGTCATCATTGAGGCCGGGACGCTGTGAAGAGCAGCGATGCGATGAAGAGGGAGGAGGAGCTCCTGGGCCGCAGCCGAGGCGAGGAACCAGTCCTCCGACACCTGCCGCCCCC